>VUQH01035863.1:0-17699 GCA_015106775.1 Etroplus canarensis | reverse complement strand
TTACTTTCTCCAGTAGGGGGCTGTAATTTGCTGGGATTATGTTACTTAATTCAGGAGTAATTTTAACGCCTAAGTACTTGAAACCTTCTGTAGCTGTTGCAACTGGGGTGTTTATAACAGGATCCTCTCTTTCCTTTTTGTTAAGGAACATTAATGCTGATTTGGAATTATTCATTTTATACCCTGGAAACCTTCCAAAACGTTCAATTGTTTTTATCAAATTGGGAACACTATTTCTTAAATTTGTCAGGAAAAATATTATATCGTCTGCAAATAAGGCAATGCGGTGATCAACTCCTCCTATTGTAATGCCTGATATCAGTGTATGCGTTCACACTGCCATGGCTAAAGGCTCAATTGCTAATGTAAATAAGAGTGGGGACAGAGGGCAGCCCTGGCTTGTGGAAGACCCCACATATTTAAATTTTTCCACCTTCTCTAGCTCTACTACTTGCCTCTTCACTATTCTGCCTCACTCTCATTCACAGACCTATTCTAACCTTGTTGCATAATTTCAGTGAATATTAATTGTCATTTCATTGTTTGTTTAAACTAAAATAACTATTAACTACAGTTTAATTTACAGTTAATGAAAACTCTCTGTATGTCTTAAATTGTAGCACTGCTAACCTCAAAGGCAACACCACATGTTTGAAGTGGCTGTCTAACCTGGTTGCTCATCCATGGCATTTGGTTTGAGAATAAACATTTCTTTTGTCAACAGTGATATAGTCTATGCAGAAGTTTTAATTTATTTATTTTTTTAATTACATACTTTAGAAAGCTGCAGGGAACGTGCCCTGATGTTTGCGGTTTGCAGGTTTGCATGCATATATCTTGAAACCATGGTCCTTGATATTTCCATGTGGTGCGTTTCAGTAAAAGTTTGTCTATTTTGGACCCAGTTGAAATTGTGTTTGAATAAAGGATACTCAGGATTGCTTTCCTTAAAATTTTGAAGGCTGGCCCTCCAATTCCACATAGCCAACATTCAACCCTGCATCTATTTTTATGCCACTTATCCAACCAGGGTGGGGCCTGAGCATACCCCAGTAGACACTGAGTAAGAAGCAGGATTCAGCCAAAATGAAGAATCCTGCAATTCTTGGATTCTGTTGTAGGATCTTTAGATTATTTGGTATTATATATTAACAATCAAAATTCAAACCTAAATTGAATCTCTCTCTCTCCCTCTCTCTCAGTGACCTTTAACAAAATCTTATAGCCCATACCATTCCTCCTTAAAATCAGTTAAGTCTTGTGACTAAAGTGTTTGAGCAGACACTTCTATGTTTTGAGAAAACCTTGTGAGGACACATCAGAGATTAAGGGTCAAACTATCAAGGCAGTGCTTGAAGCTATATTTTGTTTCTTTCTGTTATTAATGATGCCCTTGTCAACTGTCACTCAGAAGCCCAAGAATTCACTTTCATTTAATAAAAAAGACAAGACAAATCCTTTCTATAATACAACGTCCAATTTTCATGAAGGGTGGATCCCTCAGTGTATGACACTTATCCCTAAATTTCATTTTACTTATAGTCACTCCTGTTAAACCTTTTACTAAATTACCAGAGCACTTTTGAGATTGAGAGGGGCCAGCAAAACTTTATTTTCACTTGAACAACTTCAGTAGATGCAGCAGAGCATTAAGTTGGTCTGTACTGATTAAGCACTGGAATTCTAGAGTGAGCAGAATCATTTATTTCGGTTACTCATATACGATTGAGTTTCTTGCACTTTATGAATATTTGCATACAGCTTACAAGACCATCAGCAAACTGTGCCATAGTGCATGAACTGACAAAATAATCACAGGGGCCATCATCATTATATCATTAGATTTGGTTATTTTAAAGCTACTAAAAATGAATCGCAATAAATTATAAAACAATGTGATGTATGGGGTAAACTACTGCCTAGGGCATAGTTTTTTCTTTCTCATGATATACCTGTTTTCTTAAAGTGTAGTTACATTTTTTCACTAGTTCTTTTTTTTGTTGCACCTTGTAAAATTGGATCAGCAAGGTCTTTATCTGTAGGTATGATCAGGGATATTAAACTGTATTATTATAATATTTTTGGAAATGCATGCATTTGAATATTCCATCCCTTATTATACTTATTTTATGTTTATACAAAGCACTATAAAGACTATGAGGTTTGAAACAAAAAATCCAGTCTTTTCAAGTTATTACTGACCAAAGTTGTCATTTAATATATATTCTCTCTAAAGCACTGCTAAGATATTTCACAATGCTTTTTAAAATGTGTGAGAAGTAGTTAAACATTTAATCCTTACTGCACTCACATTTATCATTTTCATATTCCAATTTAAATTTCTGTGCTTCCAGGTTTTAAAATTCTGCACTATAAAACATATTACTCTTAGAAAAAATGTGGCCAAATTTAGGAACTCGGGAGATTGAGCAGGTCATCCACCAATCTGTGGCTCAATTCAGATCCTCTGGTCCATATGCCACAATGTCCTTGGGCAAGTTACTGAACCCCAAATTGCTGTTGATTCATTCATTGGAGTATGTGTCTGTCAAAGTTAGAATACGCTACAGGCATAGGATAAAGCTCTGTAAGCAATTTCTCCGTGGGTTTAATAAAGGATTTGGATTCTGATTTGGATTCTGATTCTAATGATGACTCAGTGTGTGAATCGGTGAATGAAGCTTGTAGTAAAAAGTATGTTAAATACTAGGAGTAGAAAAGTGCTATATATAATCCCGTCCACTTACAATTTCATTGCACAAAAGTCTTTAAGGATGAACCAATCACACTGAAACGATATAATTTTAATTATGTATAGGTTTAATACTTCTGGATATTGTGTTTTTTATTTATTTGTTTTTAATCTTGTCATGATAAAACATGTTCACATAGTCACATTATAATGAAATACCTTTGATATGAGGGCGAAAGCCTCTTTCCACAAGGTAAACAATTAGATTTTGGATTGTGACTTAGAGTTTGATTGTGGTTTGGTTAAGATTTGCGGTAGGCCATTTAGTGGTTAAAACAGAGAAACCGGATTTTTGCTTCTAACTCTGTTTTGATACAACTGTCACGTGTATATGCGTATTAATGGAGGAAATTTAAATGTTCAGAAATGTTATTTACTCAGTGGTAGAGGGAAGTAAACAAGAGGAATTGTAACACCATCAAATAAATACATGTATCACATGACTGTTGTATTAATCAGAATCAGAATACCTTATTAATTCCCTGAGATGGACTTAAAAAATACTTTTAAAAATAATTAATTTTACAGGAAATCTCTTTGTGTGAACCAATTGCTCACTTCAACAAGTGTTGCATAATTAAAGGTATTTATATGTGTGTGTACCTTTCGGCTGCTCCCTTGTATTTTCCACAAAGGGGTTGCCACAGTGGATTAATCTGCATTGGTAATTTGGCAGAGGTATATGCTACTTAAAAATGTACTTATATAGAGTATTTGAAAATGTACCTGTTACTTTTAACCACTGATCTAAATTTAACAAAGTCATAAACCCAAAACACAATATTTCAAAAATATTTTATAACAGCTTGGAAAAGGCGACCAAAATCTCATATAGTAGCTGTAATTCTATAAGGAATAGACAAACAAATGATCAATATATACACAACCGGCAGTACACGAAACTTATCTGGGACATCAATATATTGAGGTCCTGCAGTACTAGGGTTAAGACCGGCTTTAATAATAATAATAATAATAATAATAATAATAATAAGCCAGCCGTGCACACTTAAGACAGTCATGCAACATCATCCATAATTTCAAACAGAAATCCCTTAGTTGTGCTGTTGGTAATATATTCTGAACATTTCATTTCTCTCTTAATTTAGACCATAAAGGTAACCTCACAACTGAAAGGAAATTTATTTGAACTTCTTAACTACAAACATCGTGTCTCATTAAAACAGCTCAGAATCATTCTAAAAGGCAGCAGGTACGCCACCCTGTGAATATTCTATTAATGTAGAAGAAATTTTGTCTCGTTAAGATGGCTTTGCTTGGGAGTCACTGATGAATAAAACATTTGTTTGTAGGTCCCAAACAGCAGTGTTGTGAATGTTAATCAGTATGACAATGTCACATTTTGAGTTCATTTCCATTTCTGAGGCCCTACACCACAGCCTATATGTGTATAAATATCGGGATTAGATCATTTCGTGTATAATAATACTTACACATTGTCATTACAGTACATTAAAGTCATATAACATCGCTCATCAAAAAAATAAATATATTAGTGCATAAAACTGTTGTGTGATACATCTCAATTTCTCCCTATAAAACACAGTCAAAATGTGCTAACATTCGTCCCAAAAGGATATGAGTGATGGTACATACCTTCCACACCAAAATCCCAATACACACACACACACACACCTACACATGCGCGCACACACACACACACACACACACATAATTCCCACCCATGTATGCACACACATTCACTCCTTTCCTTCCTTCTTTCCCTCCAGTGTCTCTCTGTTCCTCTCTCCCCAGTTGGGATTATTTACCACTACATCCAGCAGACTGAAGCTTCACAGCTACTCTGCCCCGGGAACGCCTGCAGCCATGCAGCAATCAAAGCGAAACGTCATCCTCTACCACCTGCACCCATGGGAGTGTGGCACGGAGAGGGAAAGTGAGTAGAGGGGAAGAGGAGGGAAGAGGATGGTATGGGAGGGATACAAACAGGGGGACAGAGAAGGAAAGAGGAAGATGAAAATCTGAAACCTCTGGGATCGAGAGAACATAGAGGAAAAAGTGGCGGATTGAGTGAAAGAGAGACACTATCAGCAACTGCTTTGTCCCCATATGGGCTGTTTGGGACCCAAAGAGATGGAAGCAAGAAAGAAAACAAGGACGAAGAACAGATGGAGACAGAGGGAAACTTAACAAGGATTAGAGAATGGAAGAGCAAGCTGTAGAAAGGATTAAACTAAAGATGAGATGAAGATTAGATCAATGACATACCTGTTTGAGACAAGAAAAGGACTGAAGAAAAATAAAAGAGTGAGAAAGAAAAGTTTGAATGAAAGAAGGACAGATGAAAAAGGGAATTAATGTCTTCTCAAACAACGTTGGCTAAGAGAGAAAGGAAATGTCACTAAATGGTCAAGGTGAAAGGATGGAGAACATAGAGTTTGCGTTACAACTGAAATTATAAAGGGGGAGATTTGACACCTCAAGAGAAACAGCAATAATGGAGGCATGCTTAAAAAACAGATTAGAATATACAAAAAGGACATTGACAAATTGACAGGGGTGTGAAATTGCATTAATAAACAAAGAATTAGTTGAAAACAAAAAGAAGGTCAAAATGTTCTTAAAAAAATAATATATCCTACAGTCATGTGAAGAAGAAAGTACTCTTTCAATTCTAAGGTTTTATGTATCAGGACAAAATTCAAAAAAATCATTTAGTCCTTTGCAGGTCTTGAAATTAAGTAAATACAACCTCAGATGAACAAGACATGAAATATTCAATCATGTCATTATTAATTTAACAAAAATTGGGCAGAAATGCAGAAGCAGTAAGTGAAAAAATAAGTACACTTCTACCATTTCCCACAGGAATTGAGAGAGTTATTAGCAGCCAGGTACTGCTAATAAAATGCACTTGATTAACTAATTATGGACCAGTATTACTTCTAAAAAGTTGACATTTTTCCAGTTTCCTTATCTGGAGAATTCAGTTTTATTTTGTCATGATGCCAAGGAGGAAAGACATACAGTAAGCACCAATGTGAAGTGATGTTTACAGCAGCTGTTACTGCTCATCAACCTAAGATGTGTTATACGACTATTTCCAAACAATTTAAGTCCAACATTCTACAATGAGAACAATTATTTACATGTGGAAAGCAGTCAAGACAACTGTCCATCTTCCCAGAAAAGGAAGTCCCAGCAATTTCACCCCAAGGCCTGACTATGCCATGCTCAAAGAAACTGCAAACAATTCAAAAACTACCTCTCAGACTCTACAGACCTCAATTAGCATGTTTAATGTTAATGTTCATGACAGTACAATTAGAAAACTACTTAACAAGTATGGCTTATTTGGAAGGGTTGCCAGGAGAAAGGAACTTGGCAGCACAGGTTAGGTTTGCAAAGTTGCATCTGAACAAAACACATGACATTTGGAATAATGTCCTGTAGACAGATGAGACCAAAGTGGAGATCTTTGACAATTATGCACAGCACCATGTTTGGTGAAAGTCAAACGCAGCACATCAGTGCAAACATCTCATACCAATTGTCAAGCATGGTTGTAGAGGGATGATGATTTAGGCTTGTTTTACAGCCACAGAACCTGGGTACCTTGCAGTTCCTGAGTCGATAATGAACTCCTCTCTATACGAAGGTATTCTAGAGACAAATGTGTGATTTTTACACCTAAGGTTAGATTTAAGTTATAGAACCTGGTAAGGACCAAATGATTGTTTTACATCCTTATAAGTAAAACCGTAGAGTTGAAAGAGGATGAATCACAGAAAGTTATTTGTGCCTAAAATTTATGCTTAATTTGGCTTCTAAAAGTTATTTATTCTTCTTTTGTATGTCTGTCTGGATATATCAGTAATTTAAAACAGTCAAACATTTTGAAGCAGCTTCTCAAATGAAGCGAAGTTATGGTGTATCACCCCAAGCTCAAGCTTTTCCCCTAATAGCTGCCAGTGCAGAAAGCTCAGTCGATCCCCAATTACACCATGATAAAGTTAGTCTCTTTTAATTGTCCATTAACGTAATTATCACACACAGTAATTGCCTTTTAAAATAATGGGCACCAAAACGGCCCAGTAGCTGAATTTTGATAAGCTCAACACCTAATTTAAACCCATGATGTTTTACCTGAGTGATAAAAAAGCACCAGGGAGTGATTAAACCACAGGAAAACCAGTTTCTAAGATCATTAAATGCTTAAGTGGAGCAGATTTCCTTTGAAACCACATGAACAAGGCCAGGAAGCCTGTAAATTTGAATAAATAAAAATGAAGTGACAAGGTTATTGTCATCACAGTGAACGACTAAAAAAGCAAAAATGAAGGAAGTTAAAAAGCAAGGAATTATGTGAAGAGAAGAGAAGAGAAGACTTACAATTTGGTCATGAAAAACAAGCAGAAAGTGATAAAAACAATGAAGGTTTGCAACAAATAGAGTGGGCAACGGCGTGTTGGGATGCCTGCTGTGCCTCCTCCATAGTGACAGCCAGATAAACACCTGAGACTCAGACGATGACGATGGGCATCAAGGAGCGAAATGTAGCCTGGCTCTTGCTCGCTTCCTCTTGTCTGGTGATAATGGTAATAAACAGCAGCATAAATGAGGCCAGCACAAGTGTGTGTGTGCGTGCGTGAGAGTGTGTGTTTGCAGCATAAATGAGCAACCCTCTTTGGTTTGACAGGGCTTTATAGATGGTGTGTGTATCGCCAGGATAAAACACAAATTTATCTGTGCCTTATATTAGAGAAGTGTATGGGTGGCCATCATTCCAGCCACTATATTCCTCCCATACTTTTGTTTCCCTTACTTTGTTAAACCTCTTCCTCTGTACTGTCTTTGCTTCTTAAACCCACTCAGTTTCTCTTCATATCTTCTGTACCTTTTCTTTTCATTTTTTTGTCACCTCAGGTCTCATGTTTATCACTTTAGTTGCAAATAAATATGTCTTTTTGCTTTTATCTTCAATCTCAGGAGGAGAAGAAAACAATGCAAGCCATTTATTTTTCACTGTACAGTTTGGAAGTCAAGACAGTTAATTCCTGTTTATGCTTCATGTCTGCCATCTTCCTTGTATGCAGATGAAAAGATGACAGGGACTTAACAGTGTTTGGGTTTGATTAAGTTTCATGGAGAGTAGACAGAAACGTTACAGAGCATCACAAGTGGATGTATCAGCTGTTGGCCGTGTGCATGTTTGGCTAACAAGACGTCGTGGCTTAAGAAAGTTATGTTTACTTTGCCTGAAAGCCATTGTGCAATTTCATTATCATTTCATGGTAGCTGTGTTTGTGTTTGTGCGCATTATGAGCTAGCGATATGAAGGAGACTACATGAACTTGGACATCCTGCCACATAAATCAGTCAACAACTTCAGTGAAGGGTTGTTCAATTATGAGTAAAAATGCTGTACTTAAAAAGTTTAAAGTTTTGCTTGTTAAAACACAACATAGATTAGACTTCGGAGTTTTATCCCTTTGGGCCCAGTTATGGAATGGGATGTGCCTGTAATTGGCCTGCAACATACTGTAACTGAGTTTTAATATGACCACATTGAATCTCCTCCTGTATCAGCAAAATTTGTGGATTAATCCGTTACCAAAGAGCGGGTTGACCTTAATGATAAGTAATGAGTTGCATACTAATGTCCAAGAAACCTATAATTCCAGGAAGAGGCCCTGACAGTGAATGCTTAAATGAGCACAATCTACCATTGTATTCCATCATTAATACTAATTGTAAAATGGTTATTGATTTTCATATTTAAACCAATTTAAGAGACCGTATAAACAGTTGGGTCCAAAAGTTTTTGGACAGTACACTTTAAAAAAAACCAAAAACCTTTGACTTCTGTATACTACACAGTGGATTTTAACAGAGGATTTTAACAGATTGAAGTGAAGTCTTTCAACTTTAATTAATTTGACAAAGGTTTACATTGACTGTTAAAGAATTACAGCCATTTTTATACATAATTCCCATTTTCAGAAGCTCAAAAGTAAGAAAACAATTGACAGATATGCAGTTTTACGGCTAGTTGAGGCATATTTATATTCCATGACAAACTAAGCAGATAAAATATCTGGAGCTGCTCTGGCTATAAACAAAATGTCAAAAGAGCAGAAACATTTTTTAAACCATTGAATGTGTAGTGCTGTTATTGATCAGTGAAGTATAAATTCTATAGATGAACCTTAATGATCCAATCTTACTTTAATGCAATATCAGTCTCTTGTGTTTGTCTGTTTGTTTGAATTGGACTTTACAAGATCTTCTCTTGCTGAAATGATGAGTTTAATAAACAAAAGCATTGTTATTGAAAATATCTGTTGTGAGTTTTGCCCTGAAAATTATAATCAATGTGCTGTTCAAATTAAAATATCCCCCATGTGCTTATGCAGACAATAACCATCATGCTTACTAAATAGAATTAAATGAATGTGTTACACAGGCTGACATGAAAAACAAACACAGTTCAGGCCTCAATCCATTTTTTTACTGTAGTGTAATGAGCAAAGATTAAGCTGTGCAGTTCTGGGCACATTTTACAATGCTGGGAGTTTTACTGTGGAGATATCAGTCAAATATGAGCAGTTATAGCTCATTCAAATGCTAAAAGCAAACCAGTCGGCCAACCAACCATTTAGTCAGTCAATCAATCCATCAGTCAGGCAGTCAGTCGACAAGTGTATGACAAATTGAATATTTCTGTCTGCCTATTACCCATTCACCTCATTCAAGAATAATCAGGTCTACTCAACCTCATCACCTCTCTCTCTCTCTCTCTCTCTCTCTCTCTCTCTTTTCTTTAAGGCAGTGCTAGAGGCAATGCAGAGTCAGTGATGTGATTCCTTTTGTCATCCAGATAACTTAACAGGTTGCAATTGGGGTTCCTTCGCACTTTATCCACACAAGTAGCATTTTAGCTAAATGAGGCTTCAGTAAATCAGAAGGCAATTTGAGGATGCTGAAAGGAAAAAATTCACACAATTCTCTTTTATTCTCTGAATTGTTCTTCTGTAACATTCCCAGTCTCTGTGTTCTGTTACATGTGCTGACTGTGTAAGACAATGCAAGACTGTGCAAGATGATTAAGATGTGCGAAGGATTTGTTTTATAAAATTGTGCATTTTCCTGAGAAGAGACATTTTGCTTCCTGTGGCATTTTAACATTGTTTTAATTACTCCATTTCTAGTTTCATAAAAGAAGTCAAAGATCATAAAAAAGATAAAAAATCTGAAGCTACAGTGTATTTATTTGCACTTATTTAAGAAAATCTAGTTGTTGACAAATTTTCAGTTGAATTGATATCAGGCATCTCAGTAACCCAGACCAGAATAATTTTTTTCTCTGAGAGTTCTTAAGTCCTTTCCCATATGTATTCTCACATCAGAGTGAGTATCATAAAACTGTAAAAGGACGATTATTTAGGTGTATTAAAAACAAACAATAAATAAAATTTGATCAGTTATGATAGCATCATCTTCTTTATTATTACATTTCACTGTGGAGAGATTATTTGAAAGTAACCAGAATAATTTTTTGATATACAGAACATGAGTAATTAAAATGATTTAAAAAGTGGCATCCCAAATGAAAGTAGGAAGTCTCACTGAATGCCCAGGATAAGGCAGAGATGGGTTGGTGGTTTGCAGGGCCAACTGGCAGAATAACACTGGGTTTTGAAGAGGAAACAGTGACTGTTGTTATGAAATGGGGAACTAGCCATAGATCCATAGGCTGCAAATATGCTTTTCAATGGTGTTATTTTAGGTATTTCAACATGGGATTCTCTAAGGACTGACATGCTTTAGAAACAAACCTTAGATGGCCATTCCAGGAACTGCATTGGTTTCACTTGTAAGTCCCAGAGGTTGCTGCTTGGCAAAAATGCAAAGCTCCCAAATGGCAAACAAACCACAGTCTCCTGGTTTAAAAACATGTGATGTAAAGTCTAGTATTTTGCCCCAGACAAAATCCAGACACCCAATAATATGTCAATTTAAATGCAACTGGGACTAGAATCTTCATATTCATATTCCTTATGTACACAAAGACCTTTTGTTTTCTTTTTTTGGCAGCCCTTCAACAAGGCAACAATATACATTGATTTACCGTAATCTTATAAAATTAAAGTATGTTGCATATCTGATTAATTTGTTAACACTGCAGTTATTTGTTAGGCTGCAAAGGTGGGATGGTTTTGAGAGAGGGCAAAGTCTAGGGCACCAGTTGAGTTGAATTGTGTATGAATGTTCAAGTAACAAATGCTGAAATCATGCCTTTAAGTAAGTGTTAATGCTGCTGAATGTTGGTGTTAAGCTATTTCACAGACGATGATGAACTAATATAACCATAGGTTTATGTATTTATATTTTTGTGTTCATGGTAAGATATGCTTATAAGTTGTCAAGTTTTAGAATGATGCCTTCAGTTTACCACCTTATATTATTTGAGAAAAACTGACTTTTTGGGAATTCAGGGAATTTTTTTCCAACAACAGTGCTTAACCCTTCACACTAAAAGCACAATCTGCTACACACAGCACTTTCAGAGTGGACTCTTGGAGGTCTCAAACCCTGCTCATCTTCCCGTTTGCTGGTTGTATTAAAGAAAGGTGGCAGAATCAGTAACTGTTGTCCACTATAGCAATCACACATCATAGGCTCCTATGGTGAGTCTGGATGAAAGATGATATCACCATTTCATTGTCATACAGTGTCATTGTTAATATTGATTCCTGACAGATTGCCCCCGGGGGAGTAGCATTGGCAGAGTGTGTCTGTTTCTTGTTTTCGTTTCTGGGTTTCTTGGCATGATGCAGTTGACATAGGGTGTATTGATTGGGCAATTATTGCAACACTTGAGATAGCTGGGATCAGAGGGGTTGGAGTAGGAGGAGCAAGTGTGCATGTGTTGTTGTAGCAGCAGGAAATTCCTTCTCTATTAATAACAGCTATACCTTTCACACAGAGGCATGAGCACATGAGTAACATATGCACCCTCCCTGGGATAGCACAGGAGGATCACCAGCAAAATATAAAGAAAGAAAGAAAGAAAGAAAGAAAGAAAGAAAGAAAGAAAGAAAGAAAGAAAGTGTACTGGAACATGGAAAAATCGATTCCTGCTTTTATTTTCCTCAAATACTTGTTCATTAGTGTGACCAGCAGTGGTAAGCAATATATTGTTACATCTAGTTATTGATTTGAACTGGGGTATGTATACCCTTTCTCTTGAGAGTAAAGTGCCATGTAAACCAAGAAAGGTAATGCTGTTTAATAAGAAAGGGCTTAACTGCATTGTGTTTAGAAAATAGTTTGGTCTCAAAGACCTCGAAAGATTAACAGATGCAAAGCAATCTCTAACTCCATTAAGACAACCTGGTCCTTTACGTATATGTGTAATAAAAGATGTAAAAAAAAAAAAAGTTGTTCATAAGCTGTTGTCAGTGTGTCACCATGAGGGGACGTAGACAAAACTATTCTATTCTTTATCAACTCTCCAGAGGCCTTTAGTGGAGGAACCACACTGTTGATTTAACAACAGTTGAGCTGAATTATCTAGATTTAAAGACAGATAGATAGATAGATAGATAGATTTAAGTTTGGTACTGTAATAAGATGCCACAGTTACTCCAAGTCATTTTGTGAATTTTATTCCCTCCTTGATATTCCATGAGCAACTGTAATTGGTATCATTGCAAAATGGAAGCGTTTAGGAACTACGGCAACTCAGGAACAAAGTAGCAGACCATAAAAGTTGCCAGCACACTGCTTACTCAATAACTGTAGTTCCAAATCTCCTCTGGCATTAACAACAGTGCAAAAACTGTGGGCTGGGAGCGTCATGGCATGGGTTCCTATGGTCACACAGCTACATGCAAGCCTTACTGTACATCCCCAAGGACAATGGTAAGTGTTGACTGGTGTGGTGTGAATCACGTCATCATTGGATTTTGGAGCAGTGGAAACTTGTTCTGTGGAATGACAAATCATGCTTCTCTGTCTGGCAGTCTGATGAACATGTTTGGGTTCGATGAATCCCAGGAAAATGTTACCTGCATGACTGCACTGTGTTAGCTGTAAAGTTTGACGGAGGAAGGATAATGCTATGGGTTTTTTTTTTGTTTTTGTTTTTTTTTTTTTCTGGGGTTGGCTTGTGGGGAAATCTTAATGCTTCAGTTTACCAAGATATTTTAGGCAATTCTGTGCTTCCAACTTTGTAGGAACAGTCCGGTGAAGGCCTTTTTCGACTCTACCGTGACTGTGCCCCAGTATACAAAGAAAGGCAATAAAAGCATTAGTTTGGTGATTGAAGAATTTGACCGACTGGCAGATGGCCCTGACTTCAACCTCATTTAAACACCTTTGGGGTGAACTAGAACAGAGATTGCAAGCAAGACCCTCTCATCCAACATGAGTGTCTGACCTCACAAATGCTTTTCTGGATGAATGGGCAAAAATTTCCACAGGCACACAATATCTTGTAGAAAGCTTTCTCAGGAGAGTGGACCAACGCCATATTAATGCCTGCTGATTTAGAATGGGATGTCATCAAAGCTCCTGTAGGAATAATGTGTCGGTGACCCAATACTTTTGTCCATATGGCATCAAATCTGGGCTTTTTATTATTCTCTTAAGCTGATTCACAACAGTTAGAAAGTAATTAACCTAGTAATAACATTAATTACATGGGTTTTGGCAAAAGAAATCACAAAAATGAACTAAAACAAATCTTTCGTAAATAATGAATAATAGTAATAATGGCAATGCCACTGGTGCCACACCATCTGTACCACAGTTACCAAGTACTGCCTGAGGCAAGGGTGTGTTGCTCACATCTACACCTCACACATATATTAATCACTTAGTTTTAGAGAGCCCAGCAAAAATAGGTGGATTAAAGATGATCAATATGAACAACATTAATATTCACAGTATCCTTAGAGGTCTTTAATGATTAAATTAATATTGTATAAAGTGCTGGCTTGGCAAGCAAAAGGTGTGAAACAGAGAGAGACAGACTAAAAAGTAACAAAATTACACATTTATTCAATGAGTTCAAATACATGTTCATATAAAGAGTTCATGCACACTGAAAAACAGATTGACGATACCTGTTCAGACATGGCACAAAAAGATAGACTGACATACAACACGCTTGTGGACACATTCTCACACACAATCACACACACAGTTTGGGACCACGTTCCAGACATCCTCCAGAGTACGATGGGGGCAGGGAGACAGTGATGGATTACAGTCACATCTGGGCTGTAATAAGTAGGTCCCGCATCCCACCTGCATTCAGCAGGAGGCAGAAATCCTGCATAATGGTTCCACATAGAAGGCCAGGTACCCCAGGCTGTATAATGCCTTGTCAGTGTGCGTGTGTGTGTGTCTGTCATTACTGGATTTACTGCTCAGAGCATCACAGCTGTACCCAAGAAAAAGACATACAAAAATAAATTAAAACATTGTCTGATTTTAGAAGATGGGGTTAAGGTAGTCATCTCTCAGCAAAAATAATTTGAACTGATATTATTTTAATCAATGAACCACAATCCTTAAAAATTAAGAAAGGCAGAGGAGGCCAATACTGTTTTGTTTTTGTTTTTTTTGTTAGTGAATCAAGCACTAAATGATTCTATGGCTCCCATAAAGGATTTACAGAACATAATAAATTGTAGGAAAAAAAATCTATTGCGAGGCATAAAAGAGATGTTTCCTTTTTAAACCCTTAATAAATTGGCTGATAGAGATTTCACAGGTGCTGGAATGGGGCAACAATCGATGGGCCACAAAAAGCAAGACACAGAATACTACCACCTGCAATCATCCCTTAGCTTGTTTAGCAGGGTAGTCTATCCTCATCATACCATACTGCACTGATGTAGCTGCTATAGCCTCAGTAGTTATTTAAACCAAAGACACCTGGGGGAAATATTTCAACTGAATTTATTAGCTCTTTTTTTCTTTTTTTTTGAGACAATAGTGGCTTATGTGAAAGGTGCATTAATATTAACACTGATAATTTGAACCAGCTGTATTATTATTATTATTATTTTGTCGTGCAGTAATTTTTCTTTTACTTTGATGGCATTTTTGTAATGTCTAATTAAGCATGGACTTTTCATTATTTATCAGAGGAAAACTATAATTTCTGTTTCACTGATTCCATCACGGGGCACTGAGTATGAGATAAGATACAGTAATCCTAAGCTGGATGATCTGTGATTTTTGAAAGGTGCATCCAATAAGCCTGTAGAAAACATTAATCTGTTCACTTGTTGTGAAATGCAAATTTTAATTTAAAAGCGACCCTGAGGGGAAGTGAATCTGAGTCAGTAACCTGCAGGAAGGAAGCGGCTATATAATGTTATCTGGCATCAGTTTGTGTTTTTAATTGTTCAAAATTCTTTGTTATTGAAGAAATACATAAGAAGGCAAAGAAGAATGAGAATAGATGTTTAGCTACAGAAAAAAAAATGTGAGTACAAGACTGTGTATAAAACCCCACTGTGACATGCACCTTTCTTTGCTGGCAATCACTTCCACTGCGATCTGTTCACGCTTCAGCACCCTGGCCGTTTGGGAGCCACTGACCCTTTACTGGAGCTACTGACCAAGGCTGATGAAGTGCTTGACAGGTAGGTTGTAAGACGGGTTAGATTAATTAGCTTGTGGGTTAGCTGATGTTCCAACATGCACAAGGAGTATTGCTGTGGGCGTGTAAAGCATCAAGTTGGGCTGTGACCTTTTAAGGCTGGGGTAAAGAAAAACACTAGTTATCATGAAGCGATCCCTAGAGGAAAAAAAAAAAGAAACTGCTGCCATTCTCCAGTGGGGGGAATTGGTATTTATAAATGTCTCTCTTTTTAAAGGGATTGCTGTCTCTATCAGGAGAACTTTGAATGGTGTTGGCAGTCTGCGTGGGAGTTTTTATGCCATTTTTGTGCTGCCTGATGAGATATAAAGGTGTGTATATTACCAAACTCTTACACACACGTAATAAGTCACACACGTCTCCACACATGTCTCCAGTCACTGTTATTTAATCTAATGCATTTTAGAAGTCTCACATGGTGTCTTCACAGTAAGAACAGAAGAAATGGTTTTAACAGCTGAGACAGCAGCTAATTCATTCAGCATTTAAGTGGTATGTCTGGCCAGAGATCAGCTGCACACATCCCTAGAACTGAGTTGTGGGCTGCCAGGTAGGTAGAAATTGTATTTAATATGTGGACTGTGTATATACACTACGTTTCATAAACAATCTGGCAACTCAGGTAATATTAGATGAACACACAAAATTCATGTATTACAGTTATTTAAAATAAAGTGCAAGGGTCTTTTAAATTCCAGAAGTTTTGGAGAAATAGCAAAATGGGAGGCTGCAGAGAGGTGGTGTTAAAATATGGTAGAAACCCAGGAAAGCATTAGTAATTATGCAGTATGGTTTTACTTTGAGTCTGAGAGATGATATATATAGTAAATAAGAATTAGCTCTACAAATGTCAGGTTAAACTGGTAGACTGGAAAAACTGCTTTGTTCAAGCGAATAGCGTTAAGTGTGTCTCATTGACTTTCTCACCAAGAGTCTTTATTGCCAAAGTCATATTTTTAAGCTAAAGTTCAAGCAGTTATTTAGTTTTGCATAGCCTCCAGTAAACTTGCATATTTTTATTTTTATACGCTAGTTTGTGTAGAGAAGAAACACACCAAACGTCAGGGTTCTGGGGTGGAGAGGAGTATGAGGACCCAAATTGCAGGATTCCATGGCAGACAGGTTAAACCAAAAGCAAGCTTTATTTAAAACTGATAATAAGTCCAGCAAAATAATTGAATTCAAACTAGGTATGAAACATGGGGAGAGGAGGGTTAGGGTTAGACTAGACAAGATTTGACATGGTATGACATAATAAACACCTAACAAAAAAAAGCAGATGATGCAACGCTGTAAAAAGAAGGGGCAGGGGAATAAATACACAAGATACTAATTGAAAACGAAAAACAGGAGGGAGAGGAATACAGGTAACAACATATAATGGCAGCAAGTCAAACTGAACACGATGCACAGGACACAACTAATTCAATGTTTTCCTAAGGGGTCGCAAGGGGTAATTTGGCAGAGGTTTTATGGCGGATGCCCTTCCTGGCAACCCTCCATAGTGAGAGGGGCTTGTGTTCCGACCTGGAATCAAACCAGGGACCTTTCACTTGTAACGTGAATGTGTAAACCACTACACTACAGGGACACTGCTTTTTCTTCTGTAATAACATGCCAAAATTACAAACTATGCACACCATGCTGGACATCATTAAAGTCATTTATTTGTCTTTTGGATTTCTTGCATTTGTGATTTTCTGCTTTAAGGGCCCCAGAAATTGCAATATTATAGGGTGAGAGGCAGCTAATGGAAGCTGAATTTGCATTCTCTTCTCTAGTGGTCTAGATTTTACTTCAACTTCTGAAAACATGTGTTTTATAGCTGCAGAATTAAGTGGTAAAGGTTTTACTAGAATTACTAAGAATACTTCTATTACCTAAATGTGCTCCTAAGGGAGAGCTATTGAACTATGCTGGAAGAGTATGGATGCTCCCACAATGAAGATGTGGATGAAGGAACTTTCTGAATGCATTGGACTGGAAAGATTAACATACAATGCCAAGGGCAAACGAAAAGACTTTGACAAACTCTGGGAACCATATATAAATATGATGACAAATGAAAGTGTTAGATTTTTCTGAAATGATTTCAGAATGCTGTAAAATGTAGCCCCCATTTTCTTTCTTCCTCCCCCCCCTTTTTTTTTGTTTTTTTTTTTTGTTTTTTTTTGTTTTTATTATTATTATTATTATGTTTATTTATTTATCTAATTTTTTTGTTTTTCTTAATTTATTTTTATTTTTTCTATTTTTATTTTTTTTTATGATGCAAGGGTATGG
>VUQH01035861.1:0-18520 GCA_015106775.1 Etroplus canarensis | reverse complement strand
AATCTGTCCCTCACACACACACACACACACACACACACACACACACACACACACACACACACACACACTGGGCTTTGTAGTGTTTTTTCAGACCCTCGATCCTGCTTTTACTGCCCCTGTTTTTAAATGTATAATTTAATCTGATGTTTTCATGCTGAAACGATGATGATGATGAAGCACATGTTGTTCTTCTGGCTGTGTAAATATCCCTGATGCCCTGATGAGACTGTGGGACAGCAGGAGTAGGCCCAGGGTCTGCTTCAGTTCCAGCTTCAGTCGTCCTGATCTCCCCTGGAGCAGATCAGCTGACAGAGGTGAAGGCAGTGTTTGGTGGGCTGCTGCCTGCTGAAGCCCCTCTGACACGTTGGATTGGAGACACCACTGCTTCATCAGTCTGTCATTCAGACTGTTCTGATCGCACACTGACCGTCATCTTGATCCACACATCTGAATATGAAGAACCGCCCCCACCCACACAGGCTCAGTTTAGTTTTCTCTCGCCCAGACAAGTTTTAATCTTAGTGTAAATTAGAACAGCAGATGATGAGCTAAATGTTAGGATCAGAGTCATACAGATGCTGGAGAGACATGCAGAGGCTGTGTGTGTGTGTGTGTGTGTGTGTGTGTGTGTGTGTGTGGGTTCACTCTGTCCCACAGTCAAACTGACACATTCTACCCGCAGACATGAAGCTGAGTCGTCCACATGCAGGCAGTAACAGAATCAGTAGCCACATACAAACCTGCTGGAGTCGTTTCATTCATCCCGTCTGCACCTCCTCACACCGTCTGCACCTCCTCACAGCCTTCATCCAATGGAGGCCTCGATGTCAAAACATTGAGAAGGAAAGTGCCAACTGAAAGCACTGAGGAAGGACTTTGTGTCCACAGTTTGAGGCAGGCAGTGGGGCTGTGTCTAAACTGCTTCCAGCTCGTCAGGCTGCTGTGAGAAAAGCTTTCATCCTACTTCCTTTCATTCATTAATAACTGTTCCTCCACAGCCTGAACTCAATCCTGACTACAAAGTCTGGATTTAAATGTCCATGTTTGCTCTCTTTAGTTTTGAGACAAACGTCCATCATTGATGAGGTGTCACCCAGCAGGGCTGCTGTGACGTTCACCTGATGGCCTCTGAGCTGTCACAGCTCCTCCCCCTGCTGCAGGCTGAGCAGATTTTCTGTGAACGGGAGCGTTTGGCTGTGAGATAGCAGGGCTGAGTTCTGCTAAAGTCCAACATGAAGCCATAAGGTTCATGAGCAAGGCTGATGGTGACTGAGACACTCAGTGTAACTGAGTCTCACATTACGTTCACACTGCAGCTCAAAGTGGTCCGAATCTGATGTTTCTGTCCACATGTGACCCAGATGTGATCTGATGACAGTCTCAACAAATCAGACTCCGCCCACTTCCATATGTGGTCCTAACTCAATATGTATCTGATGTTTTTCAAAGTGACCTCAGTCTGAACGGTCATGTCACATTTCATCAAACTTTTTCATCACTGAAGTGAGACAGACGTCATAATTCTGCGTCGGAGGAGGTGGGACATGGCAAGATCAAAGGTCAACAATGGACCAAACAAGCGTGGCGGACAGCGTTGATGGAGCTAGTCAGTGGAAAGAAAGTGAAGTTTTACTCACACACTGACATGTGTAGCATCCATATTTACTCTGTAAACACAGCGTGCTGCGTGTGACGTCACGTCTTCTTCTTCAGGAGTCTGATGGCATCGCATTTAAATTATGATGTGAACGACCACGCAGGATAATCAGATCTCAGTAAAAACATCAGACCTGCCTGCAGTGTGAACGTGGTGTCAGACTGATAAGTGTCTGCTGAATGAAGCAGAAAAATGGAAACATATGGTGGAGAATTTTGGCTCCAGGATTGTAAAATATTTTAAAAATCCAGTCAGAATATTGTTCAAAATGATTGATTGTTTGGGACTTTTTTCCCCTTGTGTAAATGTGACACAGCAGAATAGAAGCTGTGTTTTTGGATGCAGGAGTCTTCGTTAGCTTTGTTTTCATCCTGTTCTGATTCTGACATCAGGTCGGCGACGACTTCAGCCGTTTTCTTTGGTCCCAGTGTGTGGCCTGCAAATACTGCCTCCAGAAACCAGCTGAACTTGTTTTTGTGTGAGGAAAAGTGCAAAAATGAAGATTGGAACATTTTTTACAGCCGACGCGTGTGATTCTGCTCCATGATTGAGGAGATGGCTCTAACAGGCCTCTGTACATGTGAAACATCTCTCCTTCATAGCGTTTGTTTTAACCAGGGGGACCCTCAGAGCGGGTGTGGGCTTGTTTTTGTATGATGGAGAGACAAACATGCCACAACTGAAAGTTTTTCTCGAGTGTTTTTTATTCCTATGTCTCTGTATCCTTTAATGTATCTTGATAAGAAAAGAAATAAAGATTTTTTTCTCGGTGGTCAGACGTGCGGCTCTCTGTCTTCTGTTTGCCACATCACAGCCACACAGGAAACTCTGCTGGGCGTCCCACTAAATGTCCCACTCAGACTTCACACTCACAGATGATCACGGTCTTATCAAAGAAGAAACCTGCCGTGGTTTTTTTCCTTTCATTCATCCATAACTTCACCTTGGTTGTTGTCCTGCTTCTGAACAAAATATGAACCTGTTTGAGCTTTCCTCTTCCTTTGGTTGATGCCCTGCACCACTGGAGCATCTCCCTGAGCTTCCAGCCCACCTTAACCCTGACTCAGCACCAGAACCCCTTGTGTTGTCTTCTTTGTGCTCCTGGCTTCTCTTTGACATCTTGGAGGTCAGACCTGGCTCGTTGTATATATCAAACCCGAGCCTAAACTGGAGGTCACTTCAGACTGAGTGGCTCCTGTTAAAATGAAGTTTTTTCTATTATTGGGTTCTTGTAGATAAAAAGAAAATGCAGCACCAAGAGAGAGGAGTGATGTTCAGAAACACTGATCTGAAATTAAAGTCACCAATGTGGGAAAGCTGGAAAATGTTTTTGTCAAGGAGCCACATCTCTTCACTTTGCAGGGTTTGATCATCATGACCTCCAGTTTTAACCTATTTTACTGTAAATTTTAACTCCAAGAACATCCTGAAAACTGCAGAAAACAGTCCATTTTTCCGAAGCAAACCTGCTTCATCTCTTCAATGGAAATATGAGATCATACAGCTGCTTTATGCCGTCACTCCTGATGAGCACAATCGTCTTTGTGTGTGTGCGCGCAGTCATACAAGGCAGCCCAGACGTTCTTCATGCATCAGCTGTACTCAAACTAATGACACGTTCATGTTTTGCAGTAATATTCAGACCTGAAAAAACAGAAGTCATCCAGCAGATTTCTCCTATCTTCACATGCATTCATCTCTAAAGAGCGAATTTCTCTTTAATACTGGAGTAGGTGGTGTTTTCATGTCAGTCCATGAGTTCAGTGAGGAATTCAAAAAGATCAGACCAACTCAGCCTTTCATGGCAAGAAGCTCAGGCCAAACATGGTGATACAAATGAAGGTTGTTTCACCGCCTCAGGAAGCACTGAGAGTCACTGACTCAGCTGTGACTTCATCATTTCAAAAAGCCTGCAGATGATGATGACATACTGTAGAAGCATTGGCCTGAGAGTAGAAATGGAACCTTTAAACAAGATGACCCCAAACAGAAGAAACTGAGGCTTCTCTACCTCCTCAAACATTTGAGGAGTGGTCAGAGACTGCTGGTTATATGCAGGGATCTTCTGTCTGAGGCTGGAGGTCAGCTTTGATGTCCAGACTGCCATCTTTGCCTGTAGGCACAGTTCCAAAGTGAGTCACACCACAAATCTCTCTCTGCAGGTTCTTCTGTGCTGCCAGCATCTTAATGTTTAACCCATCATTTTATTGAATTTCCCCTCAGTCATAGCCGGTTCCTCATTTGGTACTCAGTCATGAGCTTGAAGAACCCAGGATAAACTGAGGGGCTGCAACAAGAAGAAAGAAGGACATATTAAAGTCCCATTTAACACCTAATGGTTTCATTTCTTCATGTTATGTTGTGTTTTGTCTTTGTGTGTGTGAACTTAATAAGACACAATAAGCCTCAAGCAAGGTCCTTTAATTCACCACTGTGAGGCAGCAACAATGAATATTTTCAAGATCAGAATTAGAATCAGATTACTTTATTAATCCCCAGGGAGAACTTACTTTGATCTTAAAATTTTATGTTTTTTAGATACTGGACACATTTTTATTCTTTGACAGATGTTAGACTAACATTGTGCTGTGTGATTCCTGACCATCTTGATCTCTCCTGAGGGTAGCACGTCAGAAAAAAGTTTAACATCCAAACATTGTGAATATGTTCAAATAAAGAACTGAAAATATTCCTCATCATGCTGCAGCAGAAATAAGAGATCACATTACCCCAGAGCTCCCTGTGCATCACACAACCCAGGATGAAGGCACTGTTGGTGTTTAAAGTCTTAAATGGTCTATGGTAGACATGCTGCATCCATACACTGCTCAAGATCCTAAAGGTCTGCATCCTGGTCCCTCCTGCCCATCCTGCTCAGGAAGGTGCTGGTGTTCTTGTTGGGGCACTGGGACTCTGGAATGTTGTCAGACAGCATCAACTGTGAGTGTTTTTAACTGTGATCTGAAGCCTCAGCTGTTATAAAATCAGCAGCAGCTGCAACATTGCACTGATAAGTCAGTGAATCAATAACATAATGTATATGATTCTACATGTGTTTATTTCAGGTACTTTAAATACAATTTGATTATATGACTTAAACACTATTAAGGCACTTGTGCAGCCTTGTTCTTGGGCCCCCTGTGCCACCCCATTTAAAAATCCTGGAAACGCCCCTGCAGTGTGCTGATCTGCGACCTTCTCTGTTCTCACTTTGTTTTTAAAGTTCCACAGAAATAAAATGCATTTATCCACTTTAGAAAAAGTCTGCACACTCGGACGCTCCTCTGACGTAAGCCGGAGCACACCTGACGCTCATGTGAGCTGACAGGCGTGAGGTGTGCGGCGCTTTAAAAGACCCACGCAGAGTGGGGCTGTGCTGGTGGTACGTACCGCAGCAGGAGTGTGGGCATCCTGGGATTTTTACTGCTTCCTGTTCAGACGGCGTCACAGTCCGCTGGGCCTCTGCAGCCATGTCTCAGGTAAGAGCTCCTCTTTTTGTTAGCACCGTGTTGGTCCTGAGGCCTTCTGGAGAAACCTTCACCTCAGGAGCCGCTGGGGGGCCCTGCGGGTGGAATTGGCCCTTTGGGGGGGGGGCTCCTGCGGGACCGACACTAAACTGGCAGTTAAAGGAGGTAACCGTTTTTCTCTGGAACACCTTATCAAAGATGTCCTGGTGACGTTTGTTTTTCGTTGTTAAGACTTCTTATCTTCAGTGGGTGAAACTTAAAATTGTGCAGATAAATTTGTGCATCTTAAGGCTCTTTAACACAATTATTTCCTGCAGTCTCTTGGGTGTGGACACGTCATGCTTGGGGTAGATGAACTTTTCCTCAGATGTGTTAAATCTCTGAGCTCAGCTTGAAGATGAAACAGCAGAAGATCTACACGCTTGACTGAAACTCTGATGTCTTTTCAGATCAGCAGTGATGACTTGTTGCCTTCTTCTGATGATGAGCTGTTGGACAAACTGCTGTCTTTGGAAGAATTGGACAGAGATGGAAGTGGAGTGTCCTTGGCTGAGGCCCTGGTCCCCGTGGCAGAGCCGTCGTCACCCCTGATCCCCTGGGTCTGCTCGACCCGCTACAAGACGGAGCTCTGCACCAGCTACTCGGACACCGGCATCTGCAAGTATGCCGAGCGTTGCCAGTTTGCCCACGGCCTCCACGAACTCCACGTTCCCTCCCACCACCCAAAGTACAAGACAGAGCTGTGTCGCAGCTACCACACAACTGGCTACTGCTACTATGGCAGTCGCTGTCTGTTTGTCCACAGCCCCACGGAGCAGCGCCCCACCCTCCGTCGACGCAGGAACATCCCGTGTCGCACCTTCCGCACCTTTGGAGTTTGTCCCTTTGGCACCCGCTGTAACTTCTTGCATGTGGAGGCTGACGACTCAGGCGGCAATCAGGATTCATCTGCTGATAAAAAGGCCCCACCTACTCCCAGCCCCCAGCACCAACCAAAGACCAAGGAGTGGAAGCCTCGTGGGGCTCTGTGCCGCACCTTCAGTGCCTTTGGTTTCTGCCTGTATGGCACCCGCTGTCACTTTCAGCATGGCCTCCCTAACCGGACCAAACTTTGTGATCAGAGCGAAGGGTCGCCGTCCCCACACAGCTCACGCTTGCCTTCCATCTCCGGCTCCTCAACTTCCTCTTCCCCTCTCTCCACCCCGTCTCCAGAAGCCACAGCACACAATGCTTTCACCTTCTCCAGCCAGCATGTAGGTGACCTCCTGCTGCCACTGGCCCTCCACCTGCAGAAGCTGGAGAGCACCAAGGCCCAGGAGATCTGGGCCAACAGAGCACTCTGACCTAATCAGAACACTAGAGCTCATGAATCTTTTTTTATTAACCCCACTCACCCCAGGACACTTTTGTATATATTCTAATATTTGAGCTTGTTTCAGAAGGTCCAAGCAGGCCTTGGAGAACATGACTGTTCAGTCATGGATCAGTCTGGAGTAGCTCTGGAGAGGTCTGGCTCCTGAATCTACAGGTGCAGCTATGAGTGTGTATTTTTAACTGTACATAGGTAAATAAAGTCTGCCTTTAGCACTGTGAATAAACTAACTTTTTACTCACACCCTGCTGTCTCCTGGTGACCTCTGTTCCATGTCTGAGGGTTTGCTTCAGTAAGCATTTCTTCAGGCTGTGTAGACCCTGATCTGTTGGCATAAAGGGACTATTAACCCTGCAGCTAGTTTGGGGAGTGAGCTGGAGCCTGTCAGCACAGTTTAAGAACGTTCATCAGTTTGCTGCTGAAGCACAAAGGTGGGCATCATTAAAGCCTACGGTGCACTGTCTGCCTGTGTGAAATTGAAATATCTGGAGGGAATCCATCAGGAACTGTCTCAGCCCTCATTTTACTCCTGCTCTGCCAGACAAATATGATTTTGAGCTGTTGGTCAGAAATCTCTACTCACACTGTAAATTCATCTTTTACATGTGAGGATTGAAAGTGGACCTCCAGCATGATATAACAAATGTTAAGGTCTGAAGCGACAGGATACTAGATCATGAATTCAATTTTAAAAGGTATTGTGACATCCAACCACCAATATGTAAGAGTTCTGACCAGCTCCATCTCTGGGGCCAGAAAACAGCCACATTATCTATCCAGGTGGTTCATCTGTCAGGCAATGGACTGTCCAGCTATCAAGTGCTGGAGATGTGGAAACTGGGACAAAAAGCCAAAATGTGCCAGAAAGGTAAACCCAAGAGTGCTGAACATCTCATCCAGTCAGACAGCACAGAGGCTGAAACACAAGCTGCCAGTCAGGAGTCCTGCAGCACACCTTTTGAAGGGCCAGACAGCCACCCTGTTCCTCCTCCTGGTGATGTGGAGGTCAGCCTCTTATCATCCCAGGGATGGTGTACCTGATCTAATCTGTAGCAGGAAGCGTCCGGTTCCTCCAGCGGCTCACATCTGGGTATAAGGTGGTTAATTCAGTTTGAATTCATCGTTCCTGTTCAGAATGATGAAATGTGGAGAACTCAGAATCTGCAGCAAATGCCTTCATGGTGCTGGATGGTCACCTGGTCTGAATAGAATAACCTTTGTCATTGCAAGATGCAAGTGTACAGTGCATTAAAATTTGATTCACTGTCATGAAAAACCCACAAGAGTGTTGAAGAAGGAAATCACAAAATATAACATCTCAGTATGAACATATACATAGCAGCATGAAGATAAAATATAGATGTGATTTAAACGTTAATATGTGAAGCCCTGCACAGTGTAACTTATTGAGTCGGGCTGTTTGGCCTGGTTTAGAGCAGCGTCTGCTCTGGGAAAAACTCTGGTTCAATCTGCTTGTGTTTGTAACATCTGCCTGATGGCAGCAGTTCAAACAGGCCATGTACAGATGTGTGGGATCCATGCAGATGTTTGTTGCTTTCCTGAGACAATTGCTGGTGTAGGTTTTCTCTAGAGGGGGGAGCTGAGCTGTGTTGGAGTGTCTTCCTGTCTGTGGTGTGACTGGACTGGAGTGAAGTCCTCAGCCTGGGATCTCCTGAAGTTGAAGACAAGCTCCTTGGTATTTCCAGCATTCAGGGGCAGGTTGTTCTCTGTGCACCAATCCACCAGGTTCTGTAATCTCTGCTCTGTAGGCTGATTGGTGGTTGTTGAACAGCCCCACAGCAGTTGTCATCTGTCAGTGTCACTCTGGTGTTATGTCAAATGCAGGGACACAGTCATGGGTGAACAGGGAGTACAGGACAGGGCTGAGCACACACCCCTGTGGTGTGCCTGTGCTCAGGGTGATTGAGGAGGATATGTAGGGGCCCAGTCTCACTGCCTGGGGGTGCTCTGTGAGGATATTTGTTAAATACTGTACATTTCTCCTCAGACTGGTGTGATCGTCTTCCTGAGGGCTCCACTGGAGACTGTCAAACATCTCAGTGAGCTGTACCTCTGGATCAATTAAGGTGAGATTAAGAAAATGATAAGTTTGAGACTCTTGGAGAAATCAGACACTGAGCTGTGATCAAACAACAGAAACAGATTTTAAATGCAAATGTCACTTGAAAAACTAAAGAGAACAGTGGAAGAGATGAATAAAAACTAATACAGATTCTATTAATAGTGAATTATTATTAATTATACAAAAAATCCACAGGAAGTTGCTCTCATAAAAATGTTGATTATCTCCTCCGCCTCATTCACAGTGGCAGTGCAAGACGTCATGTCTTGTTTAAAACTACTGGCAGTAATTTAAGCTCATATAAAAGCCTCCAGCTGGCCAGTCTCGACACGGCTCCAGCTTTGTCTTATTTTGAAAGGTTGGAGGCAAGGCAGCGTCGTCTTATTTTGAAAGGTTAGCCGGATGTGTGGGTGATGCTAACGGAGCGGCTAACGAAGCGTCCTGCTGCGCGGCTCTAAAGTCCGTTTCTGCCGCTGACCTCAGGCAGTTCTGCGCTGCTGCAGCTCACAAGGTAAAGTCTTATATTAGGCGACACGTTTAGAGTCCGGCGCGCTTCTTTCTGTCGTTCTTTTGCAGCTAAGCTTTAGCGTGCGGCTAGCTGACCGGAGCGCTAATGCCGTTGCTTCAGCTGCATGTGACCGTGGATAAAATTATTTTTTTACTCATTAAATCACGTTTTATTCCCTAAACCTCTGGCAGGAACGGCATACTCATTTTACCGTTGTGTTCAAACTGCGGCTTGTTGCAGCTGATTGGATGGAAGCAGCTGTGTGTGAGTTAGCTGCAGCTGAGAACCACATCATGTTTCAGTGAGGTTCAGAGCCTCAGTTTAATGATTGCCTTCAGTCATCCTCCAACACTTAAACATCAGTATTACAAAGGCCTGATAGGAGGAACAAACTCTGACAGATGTTGGCAGGTAAACTGAACCTCCAGCAGGATCAAACTCTGATGCTGCTTTACTAAAACCACAGGACGTTTGTGACATGTAACTCTGGAAACATGGTGATTGGCTGCTGATTTCAGCTGCTGTAAATGAACCTCAGTCTTTGCATCTTTATGTGTGAAATGTTCTCGTCCTGTGAAACCACTGGTCAGCCCAGCTGCTCTGCCTGTTGGATGGGGTTCCCAGCGCCCCTCAGAGAGTGCGGTTAGTTCAGGGATTGAACTGTAGCCCACCCTGCTGCTGTCTGCTCTGTGCTCATTCTGCTGTAAGCAGCTGCAGACATGGTGGTAACGGGGATAAATGTCTGCTGATTTTCAGCCTCAGTGAACATGGCGGACCGGGAGGAGCGCCGCTTCGCAGAGGTTTCCCGCGAGTCTGTCAAACTGATGGCTGAGAGCGCGGGCGTGGAGCTCGGGGACGATGTGGCCGCTCTGCTGGCAGAGGATGTGTGCTACCGACTCAGGGAGGCCACACAGGTCAGTGCTGGGTGACACCCTGACTTCACAGGACAGGAGTGAGTTGCTCATGTAATGAGCTGTGTGTTTGACCCCAACAGAGCAGCTCTCAGTTCATGAGACACGCCAAGAGGAGGAAGCTGACAGTGGAGGACTTCAACAAAGCTCTGCGCTGGAGCAACGTAGATGTAATTCTCACATCCACAGTTTCTCCCAGCACACCTGACAGGTGAGTTTGATGTGACAGGAACACATGTGTTCAGCTTTCCCATCTCTGTGATGTTTACCAGGCCATCTGTGGCTATGGGGCCCAGGATGCTCTGCCCTTCCGCTCGGTGAAAGAAGGAGAGCTCTTCTTTGTTGAAGATCGGGACATCAACCTGGTTGAGCTGGCTTTGGCCACCAATATTCCAAAAGGCTGTGCTGAGACCATGGTGCGAGGTATGGCCCGCCACGTAGTCACACTCAACACCTAGAGGCTAATTCAGACCCTGAAGTTCATGTTCCAATCATATTTATTAATGATGTCTGATATTTGCTGGCAGTCAACGTGTCGTACCTGGATGGGAAAGGTAACCTGGAACCTCAGGGCACAGGTAAGACTCCACATTATTGTACTGACTCCTGTAGACAGAAGAATGTAGTTAACATTCTAAAAACCTGAACTGTTCCAGAGGTTTCTAACCCTGCTGGAGAACATCAGAGTTTGTCTGACTGACTGTTACTTTATCCCAGTTCCTACTGCAGTACAGTTTCTGTCTGATGATCTGCTGAAGTACTATCAGCAGATCACACGGGCCATCCTGGGAGAGGACCCTCATCTCATGAAGGTGAGCTGCAGCTGAACACTGGCAGATACTGTGTGTGGCTAAACAACTCGTCACATTTCACATTTCCCTGTGTGCTTCAGGTGGCTCTGCTGGACCTTCAGTCCAACTCCAAGATTGCTGCCCTGCTGCCATACTTTGTTTACGTCATCAGTGGGGTAAGTTTGAACTTTTTCTCATGCTAGCAGTATCAGTCAAGAGGACTTGCTGCTGTAGTTACCTGTAATGTGGGAAAGTACTGTAAATGCTGTAGTGTGAGGGAACCTGCTGACTGCTTCTTCAGTCTGATTCTGGCAGCTGTCCCAGTGTATGTTCTATTTGTCTTCCAGGTGAAGTCAGTGAGCCACGATCTGGAGCAGCTCAACCGGCTCCTGCACATGGTGAAGAGCCTGGTCCAGAACCCCTACCTGTACCTGGGCTCGTATGTACGCAGCCTGGTGTCCAGTGTCATGTACTGCATCCTAGAGCCACTGGCCGCCTCTATCAACCCACTTAATGACCACTGGACCCTCAGGGACTACGCCGCCCTGCTCCTCAGCCACATCTTTTGGTGAGCACATCATGTGCTTAGCTGATCACTAAAGAGGTTCCCATTCGAAAGCAGTGTAATGCTGTTTTGACTGTGGAGCATCATACATGGAGACCTCCTAATATCTTCATATTAAAGCTTTGCTTATTGACACAGCTATCTATCTACCTTACAGTTTCTCTCTTTTTTTGTGGTTTTTCCTCTTCAGGACTCATGGGGATCTGGTCAGTGGTCTCTACCACCAGATCTTGCTTTCTCTCCAGAAGGTTCTATCTGACCCAGTGAGACCGTTGTGCTCCCACTATGGAGCCGTGGTGGGCCTTCATGCTCTGGGATGGAAGGTATGCTCACAGCTTCTGACTGTGTTTTAGTGTCGGTGCTGAGATGTTCTGGTCATGTGGCCTGTGTTCAGGTTCATCTAAAGGAAAAATTCTGCATGTCTGGAACATTTCCATACAACTTTCTGCAGACTTCAGTGTGAAATATCTCGTCTTATTGGGATCTCCATGCTGCAGATATTGTTTGGATCCTCTTTAGAACTCCACTGCTCCTCTAAACACCCTTGTGTCTGTGTTAATCTGTTTCTGCTGGCAGGCTGTTGAGCGTGTGCTCTTTCCACACCTTCCTGCGTACTGGGCAAACCTCCAGGCTGTGTTAGATGACTACTCTGTGTCCAATGCCCAGGTGAAAGCAGACGGACACAAGGTCTATGGAGCCATCCTGGTAAGTACTGCTGCTGCCTTGGCATACAGCGATGTCCATAAATGAACTATGTGATCAACAGAAAAATCATCAGCTGCTATTTTAGCCATGGTTGTTAGTTAACCAAAAAGACTGATGGACTTTCTAGGGGTTTCCACAGCAGATTAATCCACTCTGGTAATTTGGCAGAGGTTTTACGCTGGATGCCCTCCATAGTGAGTGGGATTTGTCCCCACCTGGCATTGAATCAGGGACTTTTTGCTTGTGAGGTGAATGTGTTAGCCACTGAACTACGGAGACACTTACTGTTAACTCATTGACATCCCACTAAAAGTGAGAATATCACAGACTCGTGTCTTGTTTTTAGTTTTTATCACTTCAGTGAAAACCTGTAAAGTTCTCCTTACATAAAGCCAGTTCACAACAGCACTGTCAGGTAAAGATGTGTTGGAGAGGAAAATTCCTCATACTGATTTTTAATCTGCAAAAAAATGTGTCTTTGTGGTTCAATAGAGCAGAGGAACCAAATGCATCCAGTAACATTTAGGCCAATAATTATTTAATTAAATAGCATCTTATTGTTTGTCATCACAGTAAGAAACACTATGCAACAGTGGACCTGTGTGAAAACAGTCATAATATGGCACCATTAATCCTTTTAAAAGTGAAACTTCTTTCCCAGCCAGTTGTTTAAGATTAGTGTCATTTATGTGGATTTATGTTGCTGTAAATTAAATTATCTGGGCTTTTCCATCATAACCACTGTAGAGTGATCTTTTGAGGACGGTGAAATGAGCAGAATAGGATGGATGGATGTCGTCATAAAAAGAGCAGAAAGACAGACGGGTCCCAGCTCACACTGCACTTCTTCTGTGTGTCCTGCAGGTGGCAGTGGAGCGCCTGTTAAAGATGAAGGCACTGTCTCTGTCTCAGCCAGCAGAGGGAGGCTCCAGCGCTCAGCTGGGCTCTGCGATGGGTTCTATGGGCTACAGGGTGAGCTCCCCGGGCCTCAGCCCCCCACCAGAGCCCCTGTCCGAGGCTGCCCTCGGAATCGCCAGCCACCTCCAGGTGGGTGGGGCCGGCTGTCCCTGGGAGGAGTGGACCCCCGTCCCTCTCCCTGCCATGTACTGTGAGCTCTACTCCTTCTTTGGAGACAGCCTGGCTGTCCGCTTCAGTACAGGACCTGGCTTTGGCAGTTACCCCCCCTGCACTCCATCCCATCTCAGGGACTCCAGGAAAGAACCCCCCAGCTCTTCCTCCAACCTTGACACCACCCGTAAGATGCCGCAACTCACTGCCAACCTGAACATCAGCCCCAGGCAGGATGGGAGTCCTCGCACTGATCCGCCCCCACCCAGCCTGGCAGCCACGGGGTCAGGAAGGTAAAAGAGGGCACACCAGCTGGGGTTTTTTTTTTTTTTTCTTGTTGGGTGGGGGGATAGGCAGGCCTGCATGTTGCTGATGGGTTTTTGTTTTTTTGTTTTTTTTCCTCCAACCAGATCCCTAGCTCGCTCCTCGTCTGTGCAGCGCTCCAGATCCTCGTCATCACGGTCAAGCCAGCGTTCGACTGGCCTGTCTCGTGACGTCTTCCCCAAAGCTCGTTTCACCTCGCCTCAGACCGCACCTCCGGCATTCTCCTTTCTCATTGGTGGCCGACAAATGGGCCGACGTTGTCAAGGCCGTCGCCCCTTCCAGACCACGTTTGCCCCAACTCCGCCTCTTTCTGCCATCCCGCCACGTGCCTACGCCCACAAACTGCCAGTCATTGGCAGGGTGGGCAAACCTGTACACCGCTGGACGTGTTCGCATTACTCCCTGCACCTGCCTCTGTAGAGGCTGCTGCACATACGATGATGATGGTGTACAGGTCTGAGTTCACTGATTCAGCTGTAGATCTACAAAAATACAAATGAGGCTGAAAGAAATGCTAAATGGGCTTATGATGAATAAAAATGTGTAATAAGGGAAGCAGAATGTTATTTTCTGAAGGTCTGCGTATGACTGCTACGCTGTTTAACCTTCATACGATCAACAGTTTATTCCAGCTGTAAAACCATCATTCTGACAACTCCTGGAGTTTTTTAAATTAATGATTCATCTGTTCTGATGAATTCCAGTTTTTCTGTACAACTCAAACCACAGCTGCTTAGGTTCAGAAGTTGGAGGCTCAAAAATAGAAACTAAGAGAAACCATTAGGAGAGTTTTCCTGTAAAAAGCAAAATCTGACCGTGTTTCAGGCCTGACAGACAGAAAACATCACAGCTCATCACCGTGTGCTTTCAGCTTCCACTCCACAGGAGAGGAAGAAAACAAGAGGAGCGCGGCAGGAACTGACCTTCCCCTCATAAATCCATCAGATCAGCTGAGATGTTTCCATCATGTGCTCCTCCTTGATCTGTGCCTGAAACTGTAACGTTGACCAGCCTGAGCTGTGTGCACTGGACTGATTAGAAGGTCTCATCATCATCATCTGTACATTTAATTTGAGCTCCAGCACCATTCCACAGACTGACGCGCTGGAACTAGAGTGCTGAAAGGCTTGCTGAGGATGCTGCTGTAGCGCACAGACAGCATGTGTAAATATTTTTCATAGAATAAATACTGAAATTTTCAACCACTGAAGTAGTTTGTTTTCTGACAGTCCAGCTCTCACTGAATTTTTGTGCCTAGTCTGCCACCCACTCTGCCCATCTAAATATTTAAAGCCTAACCAGCTGTCAGTGTCTGGTTGCAGCGTGTGCAGAAACGCCAGCGATGGCCCGGCCTGTGTCTTCAGTGGTGCTTTTCTGCCATGTTCATGCCTTTATCTGCCTGACTCTCTGCTACCTGCTGTTTGTTCTGCTGGGGGGCCTGGTGTTCACAGTGCTGGAGAAGCCAGTGGAGGAGGCACTTAGAGCCGAGGCGGAGGAGCTGCGTCGCTCCTTCCTGGAGGAGAACCCCTGCATCGAGGAGAGCCGGCTGGCTGCACTGCTGCAGGCGGCTCTGTCCGCTCACCGCAGCGGGGCCGCTGTTCTGAAGGCTGACGCTGGCGAGCAATGCTGCGACTTCACGTCATCACTGTACTTTGTTGTTGTCACTCTGACCACCATGGGTAAGACAAAAATGATTCTGATAGTATTAAATTACTACCTGCCTTTGTACTGAACTGCAGCCCCAAACTCATAAGGTTTCAGATTACAAAGAACAACTTTGGTACATGAAAGTCAGTCAGCTGAGATGCTGCCTGACTTAGAGGCTGTACTACATTTATCAGGTAACGTCAGTGTTAAATGTTCTGCTGCTTATTCAGCACTTATCTACTCTTGAGTACTCAAAGCACCTTTTACAACAAACCTTTCACACACACACACACACACACTCAGTGTGTATGACTGCCTGCTCTCTAGGCATGTGGGTGTGGTCTAGTGTTTTGGGCCCTGGGCCCCCGGGGTAGCACCTTTTATTCTCCGCTCCCTGCGTTGTTCACGCTAACGGAGGTTCAGTTAGCATTTCCTGCCTGCCTGTCTAAGATCAGAGAACATGTTTTGCAGAAATCCAAGGACTTCTGTGTTTGGTGGTGCTGCATCAATGAACTCCGTGTGTGTGTGTGTGTGTGTGTGTGTGTGTGTAAGGAGCTTACAGTTCCATAGTAACCAGGCCGTATCATCTTCTCCTGCAGGCTCTGACTCATACAGCCCCAGATCATCGGAGGCCAAGCTCTTCTGTATCATCTACTGCACCCTGGGGATCCCCCTCACCCTGTTCCTTCTCACCCTCTTTTCTAACCTCCTCCTCCCTGTCACCCATGTCCCTGTCCACCACCTTCATTCTCACTGGGGTTTGCGCTACACCCAGGCTGTCCTTGTCCACGCCTTCATCTTCTCCGCGCTTGTCATCGGCTTCCTCTTCGTCCTGCCCGCCCTCCTGGTCTCTGTGCTGGAGCCAGACTGGAGCTACCTGGACGCTCTTTTCTTCTGCTTTGTCACACTGAGCACCGTCGGCCCAGGGGGAAACTCGCTGGGCAGGAGCTGGGGGCCAACGGCAAAGAAGACAGTCCTGCTCCTCACAACATGTAATTCCAAAGATTGACATGTTATGTTCCGGTTAAAGGTTTGACAGGTGCACTCATGTTTTCTACAGTGTAGAACAAAACTGGAGACAAACAGTTCCCATGAGTTTGCTTTGTATGTCACTGAGGGACCTCTGTTAATTAGGGAGATACCTGGGTTTTCAGGGCCACACCCTTGTTTTAATGATTACTATACTCCAACATACAGAAGAACACAGAGAGAAGGACCATATGTTGACCCGTCATTTCTTTAGGGAAAGAAATGATGATCTTGTGGTGCTCAGAGTTTGTGCAAGTGTCTCTTAGGAAGACAGTCTGTAAGTGACCTATAGATTCTTGGATGAGGAATTGTTGTGTAGAGAGAGAAAATCTTGAAATAGACTGGCAATGATTCTGATCACTCTAGCATAGTTCATACAGTGATTTAGCTGCAGCAGCTTTGAGAAATGTTTGTCCCTCTCTAATAGGAAAAAAAAAGGCTGGAATTGGTTAACTATAACATGTTCCAATTGTAAAATCACCTCTTTGTTCTTACAGGTTACCTGCTGGTGGGCCTGGTGGTGATCATTACTTTGAAGGCTTCTGTCCTGCAGGTTCTACAGGTGCGAGCTGTGCTGAGGCTCTTCTCTGGTCTGCAGTGCACAGAGCTGGAAGGTGTTCAAATCAGTGAACTGGTTCTGAGGGAGGAAAACTGTGATGAGGAGCCCCAGTACTCCCAGTCCATCTGTACAGTCTCCTCCTCTCCATTGGAGCTGAGTTCAGAACAGCACCAAGCTGCAAGCTGACGTTCACAACTGACCATCAAACTGACCTCAACTCATGTGATTCACCTCAGTATATAAATCTTCAAATACTCAGAATACTCTCCTTTAGTCAGCAGAAAAAATCTTTGGAGTCGGATCTGTGCCGTGAGCTCAGTGGACATGTCGTCCTTTTTGTCTTGTGTGGGATAGTCATGGTCCAGATGTTGGAAGTGTAGCCAGAGCGGCGACCTGCTGTTTAGAGTAAGGTTATTGTTGCAGTGTACTGAACTCTGTGGGTTACTGTCAAACTAAAACTGACTGTCAGGATGGATTTGATATGTGTGTACAGACGTGACTGGGAAGGTTTATAGTTTTACTGTTGAAATGTAACCACACATTTCCACAGCTTGATTCTTTACACTTTATCTACCTCACATCTACAGCCAGTTTAGAATCACCAGTTAACCCTGTGGTTCTCAAACTGAAGCTGAAAATACACACCCCACCGTCAGACGATCACTAACAAGGATCCACACTGAATTCTCCTTAAATAAAGCTCCATGTTTTCAGTGCAGCAGCACCAGCTTGTTTTTTTCTATTAAAACCTTAGTTTCACTTCATATTTATCATCTGGTGTGGGCCCCACCCCACATTTTGAGAACCACTGAGTTAATGTGCACCTGTTTGTGGGAGGAAACCTACACAAGGAGAACCCAGCCCAGATACAAACCAGCAAACCTTCCTGCTGTCATATATTAATGTCCAGTCCGTGTCTCCTCCTGCCCCCTGTATGTGTATCACACACGTCACAGGCACAAAACTAAATGCTGTGTGTAAGACTGGGTGAAGGTGGCATGCACTAAAATCAGTTTTTTACGACAAGCCACACACTCACTCCAAGTTGGGGTTCAGTATCTTGCCCAAGGACACTTTGACGTGTTGACTAGAGGAGCTGGGGATCAAAGTGCTGACTTTCAAAGGTGACCTGGTCCACTGCAGCCACTCGGTGTAAGAGGAGGGGAAAAGCTTCATTCAGTAGATACAAAGTGAATACACCTGTTAAATTCCAGGGTTTTCTGATAGAAAAAATGAGACCTTAAACAATTTCAAACTTTTTCACTTTTATTGTGACCTTTAACCTTTACAAATTCAACTGAAAAAACTGTTAGGGGAAAATATAAAAATGTACAATAAACTGGTTATATAAGTGTGACACCCTAAAACGAACACTTTGTTGAAGAAATTTTTACTTTAATCCCAGCGTTCAGTGTTTTGGGTACACTCCTGTCAGTGGCGTGACTCTGATTAACAAGTAAAGTTCAGCTGCCCTCGTAGGATTTTCCTGACAGTGACTCAGTTCCATCCTACAGTAAAAGCCATGGTTCACAGAGAGCTGACAAAGCATCAAACATCTTATTGTTCAAAGGTATCAGTCAGGAGAAGGGACAAAACATTCCCACAGCATTACATATACCATGGGACACAGTGAAGACAGTCATCAAGAAGTGGACAACATATGGAACCACAGTGATGTTACTGAGAACTGGACGTCCCTCCAAAACTGATGAGAAGACCAGATGAAAACTGGTCAGGGAGGCTGAAAGAGGCCTACGGCATCACTGAAGGAGCTGCAGGAACTTCTGACGAGTCCTGGTTGTGTAGAACATGTGACAACAATCTCCTTTGTCTG
>VUQH01035860.1:0-21809 GCA_015106775.1 Etroplus canarensis | reverse complement strand
TATATATATATACATATATATATATATATTTGAGTGGCTTTAAATAGAAATAGAAATAGAAACAATTCCCCCCTGGGATTAATAACGTATTCTGTTTCTGATATAGGTGAATGAGGCTTGAGACTATTTTATCTCTTTGTAGTTAATATCACATTGTCTACTAGAAGAAATGAGGAAGCACATTGAGACTTTTTAAGCTTGAGATAAAAACACATAAAGAAATATATTCTCATGACTCATTATCCTCCTCATAGCTAAAAGTAAAAATGCAAGTAATTCTATTCCAGCCACAATAACCACGAATTCTGGCTACTTTTCTTTTGCAGTCCATGCTTTTGAACTGAAATGGTCCCCATGATGGATATTCAAGGAGCTGGGTTTCCTAGAAGGTGTGAGTTTGGAGGACTGTGTTGTAGGTTTTGGCTGCAAGCACAGAGAGGGGCTATGCTTTTGTTCCCTTCTTCTCTCTTTCTTCTCATCTTTGACATAGAAAGGAAGTGTATTGAAAGCTGCCTATTATTAGCTCATTGGATAAACACAGTATGGATGGACAAACAATCATCTGGATCACTTGCACCTAACGTGTGTACACACACACACACACACACACACACACATACCATCAGCAGGAAACACGCTCGCATATACTGTATATACACTCATACAAGAAAAAAACATACATAAAAAAGATTTGGTGACACAGCATCAGTTAACATTATAGCACACAAATACACTGAAATTCTTACACGGTAGACACACATGCAAACGCATTGTTTTACTGTATATGGACAAACAATAATAAAGAGGCAGGCTTTCCTTAGATAAATATGCGGGGGAGCTGGAGTGTCCAAATAGACCCTTTAACAACAAAAACAGACACTGAGCGTTTCGACTGCCAAAAACAACAGCCAGAGTTCCCAGAAAAAGACAGTGGTACTACGCCAGATTGCAACAAAAAGCACTGTAAATAATGTACCTATATACAGGCTTACAATCAATCTTTGTTTCCAGAGTTCAGTGACCTTCTCCTTGCAAATTTTTGTAGGCTTTATTCACAGTATTAAGAGCCTAATTTGACCTTTTCATTGTTTGAAACTTAATCTGTCTGGAATGTACCGCAGCTTTTATTTTTAATTCATTTTTGGCAATGCAGTCTCAAACTACTGATACCACTGGAAAGAAGAGCAACACAAAGGTAAAGTGACCAAACACATGACAAATAATTCCAATTGGTTATCACATAATTAGTTTTAACGCTTTAGTGATGGGTGTAAGGCCTATGCCTGTCAACAAAACCCCAACTTGTTTCAAAAGCAAAGAAGAAAAACACTCCAACAAACCTTGAACATGATATGATTCAGACTGTGTAATTTCTATTTTTTAAAACAAGAAAACACTTACTAACTAGATTTGAGTTAAAGAAATTTAAATATGTTTGGTAGGGTTGTACTGACCGAATTGAAGTTCAGCCACAAGATATGAGCCCTACATGCAAGTTTAGTACAGAATAGGCTTATTAATAAGGCTGTAGCTTTTGTTCAGCATTTTACCACTGTCTTAATTAGATGAGACTTCCAGGCCAATGCATGTAAACCTTTTATTATGCCTCCACCCCAGACGCATTATGTTTTCGAGTTGTCTGTCCGTCCATTCTTTACAAATCTTGTTACCACTACAGGAGCTGACGTATTTACTGGATCTTTTCCAAATTTTGTGCAGTTAATACCTATGATAGGTAGAAAATCTGATAACATTTACAAGATTGTGGGGTCAAAGGTCAAGGTCATGCAGGGTCTGACTTAAAGCAGTGGCATACTGGCTAAGTTCTAGGCATTTCCTTATCCACACAGGATTGGTCTAATTACATTAAACTTTAATTGATTTCGCATGTATTTATATCACTGCAAAACTTCCTGAACCAGCTTTAAAAATAAACAGCATCTTTACGCCTTCAGTTGTACACTTTGGGAAACAGCGTGACAGAGGTGCGACATGACAAACAAGGATGGCAAAAGTACACACATTACTTACTCATGTTAAAGTCAGATACTTCTGTTTTAAAAAAAAGACTGGTAGAAGTTATAATACTGACTCAACTTCTTTACTCAAGTGGAAGTGAAAAAGTAGAGGCTCTGAAAAGTACACAAAATGTAAAAGTACAAAGTAGCTCTTAGAGGTACATTTCTGCTTGTTGTTTTTGTGCAAAGCTAACTGAAGCTCATGTCATATTATTTTAAAAATAATATTAATATAATGGAATGGGAACTTTATTTCAACTTCTGTTAGTTATTTTAACATAGCTTGAACAACTGTTACGTAACATGAGCAGAGAAAAACAAAGCAGATTAATAAAAACCTAGCCGTATTTGCTGTTACCTACATTGTTGATGAGGGGCTTTGCCTCCACACTTGAAAAGAAAAATAGTGTAGTGCTATAAATGATGCATAAATTACATTTTTGCCTCCTTCATCTCCACACCTTTTACATCAGCCACATACGATAAGCATTGATGATCAATAAACCAATACAGTTGTCTTTTACACGTCAATGGTCCCTCCATTGAGGTTGAAATTGGTTTGGAAAAAGTGCAGTGATGTGAAATAATCAGTAACTCCCCTCAGATGCATTAACCCTAAAGTACTGAGCATGTTTTGAAAATGTAAGGAGTAGAAAGTACATATATTTGTGCTAAAATGTAGGAAGTAAAAGTATGAAGTTGTCAGGTAAATAACTACTCAACGAAAGTAGAAATGCCTGAAAACTCTACTGAAACAGAGCAAAGAAGAATTTGCGCTTTGTTACTTCCGACCTCTGGTGACAAAGGCCCACAGCCTACACCGTCAATGCCCCTCAACCATTGGCCTGAGTTTTTAAAAATATAACAAATAAGACTTTAATCTAAAAATGCATATAAAGAGTGTTCAGGTGTGTGAAACAGTGATTTAGTTCAATGAAACAAAGACCTCATCAGCAGTTTGAGGTTTTATTTAATAAATGAACATTTAAATAAAAGACAAATACAATTACAACAGCATTGAGACTGAAAGTACTGAAACATGAATTTGCAATCCGTTCACTACTGAGACCACAGTTATTGCTGATCATGGTTTGCAATTCATGAAGCTTTGTTTAAGTTTTCCAATTAGATACTTACAGATATGTCTGTTTAACCCACCCTATACCTTTGTATTTGACTGAGATTCTTTGCAACATTTCCTTTAAAGGCTCTGTGTATTTAATCTTGTACCTTTGGCTGCTCCCTTGTATTCTCCCCAAGGACTCGCCACAGTGGATTAATCTGCATCGTTAATTTGGCAGACGTTTTTATGCCAGATGCCCGTCCTGACACAACCCTCCCTGGTGAGAGGTGTTTGTGCCCCCACCTGGAATTGAACCAGGGACCTTTCACTTGAAAGGCAAATGTGTAAACCATTACACTATGGGGATGCTTTTCTGTGTTTTTAATATAGCTGGTAAAGATCTTCCATTTTCATTTTTTAAATTTCTCAGAATTGGTCATTCAGGGCCACCATAAATATTCATCAACACTAACACTGTCTGGAAACTTAATATCTCAGATGAAGAAAGAATTGGTTTGAAAGTCTGAGTGGAACAAGATATTTGGGACCCAACCCCCCACCTTCCACTGACGTAGGAACACACAACTTAGAGGGGTTAGAGGAAGAGTTTGGTGTGGTGGATGGGGGTTGTGCATGTCTACATGTGTATGAATGGTGCACTTTGCTGCAGCTGCAAAAGGCATTAGGGTCTTGGGGTTTAAGGTCCTGTGTTTCTTAGTGGTGGTCACATGAGCCTGAAAAGTCAATGTAACAGCTACTATAAACTGGTGATATGTGTGTGTGTGTGTGTGTGTGTGTGTGTGTGTGTGTGTGTGTGTGTGTGTGTGTGTGTGTGTGTGTCAAAGGTTCAGTGCACCCTAATCTAAGGTCTGCTCTCACGCCCCTGAGTTTAGCCAATCAAGTGCTACATGTGAGACAAGGAAAAAAACAAGAACCTCCTACCACAACAATTCCCACATACGTGTCCAATTCCCTCCAGCACATCAGTGATAGTGCACACATTCCAGAGCTGGCTGATGTTAGGGAAGGTCAGATTGCTTGAACAGTATGACCTTATCAGGTACATTATAGACAATAAGAGAGAAGTTCATTTATCATAATACCAATTTTTGTGTTCAAGTGAAGAAAATTTTTAACAGGATGTTCTTTATTTGCATGTTTCATTAACATTTCACTTTTTGCATGTAAATAATAAACTTATTATATTTTTAAAAAAGAAATGCAACATGTTCACAGTGTCTTCTGGCAAAGGCAACAGCCAAAGGAAATGCACATTTATAATGCTTATAAAAGGATTCATCCCTCTTGGATGTTTCACCCTTTTATTGCTTTAATAAATAAAACCATGGTCAATATAATTGTTTTTTGACAAGAATTTGCAGAAAAGCTTTTGTCATGTCAAAATGAAAAACAAAGTTTTACAAACTAATGTTAATGTCTGTGTGGACATGTCTCAGTCAGGCTGGCACATCTGGACACTACAATTTTTCTCAACTCTTCCTAGGAAAACAGCTCAACCTCTGTCAAACTGCTCTGGGATTGGGTGTAAACATTTTTCAGCATTCATGTTCCCCTCTACTGTTACAAGCCTTCCAGGGCCTGCTGCTGAGAAGCATCCCCAGAGCATGATGCTGCCACCACCATGCTTCACAGTGGAGATGGTGTGTTGTGTGTGTGTGTGTGTGTGTGTAGTGATGTGCAGTGTTTGGTGTTTGCCAAACAAAGCATCAAATCTGATGACCAAAAAGCTCAATTTGTCTCATCAGACCAAAGAACCTTCTTCCAATTGACCTTGGAGTTTCCCACATGCGTTTTGGCAAATTCCAGGCAAGATTTCATATGAACTTTTTTGAACAGTGACTTTCTCCTGTGGAAGAGTGGCCACTCTCCTATACATCTTTGACTGGTAAAGAAAACGGGCAACAGTTGTCGTGTTGTACAGTCTTTCCCATCTGAGCCACTGAAGCTTTTAACTCCTTCAGAGTGGTCGTAGGTGTCTTGGTGTCCTCCCTCACCAGTCTTCTTCTTGCCTGGTCACTCAGTTTGTGAGGATGGCTAACTCCATGCAGATTTAGACAAGTGCCATACTCCTTCCATTTCTTAATGATGGATTTGACTGAACTCTGTGGGATGTCCAGTGAGTTGGAAATCTTTTTGCAGAAATCTCCTGACTTATACTTTTCACTGATCTTTTCTCTGAGTTACATGGAGTGTTCTTTTGTCCTCATGTTGCAATTGTAGCAGGAATACTGATGAACCAGAGATTGGACCTCTCAGTCTACAATCACTTGACAAACATCAACTGCACTCCAGTGATCTCCATTTGACTAACTGTGACACTGCTGGAATCAACTAGCTGGACCTCTGTTGAATTAGGTCAGTCCCTTTTAATTAATTAATTTGTAAAAATCTATTTTTACTTTGACATGACAGAAGCTTTTTTGGCAAATTCTAATCAAAAAACCAAATTATATTGACCATGATTTCATTTATTAATGCAATAAAAGAGTGAAACATCAAAGTGGGATGAATACTTTTCATAGGCAATGTACATGAAAATCACTGGGGATGATCAAATGAGAGGTTTGTTTTCTATTTCTTTGACCAAAACAGTACTTATGTAGAATGGGAGTATAATTCCTGCAATTTTGTGTACCACATTATCATTTGATCAAGGAAAAGCAAACAAGGTGTTTAGAGCATGTTGTTGCATCTCTGTAATACACAATAATAATAAAACATAGAAATATATGTGTGTGTGTGTGTGTGTGTGTGTGTGTGTGTGTGTGTGTGTGTGTGTGTGTGTGTGTGTCAGCGCAAGTTCTTTGATACCCTATTTAATGTAAATATTCAGTTTTTTCTTCTCATTGTAGCGAAAGTTTTTTTTCAAGTAAATGGCATGCCAGTTTTTTTCAGTGCACTTGCTTCTAACTGACTTTCATCCTGCTTCTCTCCAGTCCATACCTCCACTTCTCTAAGCTCTAAAGTCTGAAGAGAATTGGATGAGTGGTTTTCAAGAACAAATTCTCATTAAAAGCTGTTGGTGGACTGGATCATGTTAACGTGATGTATAATAATGCAATGCTTTCTAATCTTTGTGGTTCATTTCTAGTTGCAGTTCAGGATTACATAAGCATATGTTTTTCTCCCTGTATTATTATATACCAAACTCTCAAAAGACTGCTGGAAAGTCTGCATTTTCTTTTTTCTTTTGGCTTTCTACCCCCTGTGCAAGTCTCTTTGGTTCAACAGCATGCATTTCATGGTAGTTAATTTAGAGTGTCCAATTAGTTATTTTATTAATTCATTGAATTTTGATTCTGATTTTTGTAAAATGTAATATCCAATTATATTATTAATTCACATTGATTGTGGTTTTTATATACTTTCATTCAGTAGTATAAACAGATCCCATGATAGATTTCCATCAGAGACCCATCTTCCAATTGTTCTGTTTCCTCTGCTTTTTCTAAGGAGCAGGACTCTTTCTTCTGCCCTTCAGCTGGTTGGGGTGTGAAACTGTCAGTGCTTTCTGGAATACAAGATTTCTCTAACATTTCTTTAAAAGCATAAACAGATCCCCAAGATAGAGTTCCATAAGAGGACCCTCTTATGATCCATCTGTTTCATCTGCTTTTTCTGAGCAGCAGCACTCTTTCTTCTGTCTGTAATTTGGTAGGGGTGTTAAAGTGTCAGCGGTTTCTGTACTGCACAATATCGCTGGCATTTCATTCAGCATCAGAAACAGATCTCCAAGATCTGTGTGTTTCCTCACATTTTTCAGAGGAGGACTTTTTCTTCTGTCTAGTGCTGACTGTAATTTCGTAGGGGTTGTGAAAGCAACAGCACTTCCTGGAATGCAGAGTTTCTTTGATATTTCATTCAAGAACATAAACAGATTCCCAAGAGAGTCCAGTCTTCCAATTTTTCTATTTCCTCTGTTTTTTTTCTGCTCTTCAACTGTATTTTCATGCATGGTTTTGGGTGCCAACTGCAGCAACAGTTCCACTTCAGTTTCTCCAGAAATCGCATTGTCTAGTTTATAAAGTAGGACCAATTTAATTAATATGTTGCAATAAACTTAACTTAATCACAGAGCTGTCAGTCTTGACTTTTGTTCATTGTTATTGGTAAGAAGAGTTTTCAGAGCAATCGGAAGATTGTAGGGGTGGGTTGTGATGTTAAATTCTTAAAGAGCAACAAGGAGATGTAGGGGCCAGATCCTTCAAAGGATGCAGTCTAGTTAGGCCGTGTAGGCTACAATCTTCAAAGACAGCAGAGGCTGCACCAAGCGGTTGTGAAATGGGAAGGTCCAACCTATGAGGCGCTGTTCTCATTGCCTAGCAGCACTGACACCAACAGCTATACAACCTTGTCTGACAGAGATTAAGTTACAAATCTCACTTTATCTGATTTCTTTTATTTATATAAATATATTTGGGCTATAACAATTCATTAAACAATGCAATTATAAAAAGTTGTTTGTTGTTTGTTGCTTTTGTCAGTGCTAGCTTGTGTTAGCTGCTGTTAGCTGCTATTGCTGAACCTGAACTGGAGCTAACGGCATCAGACTTGGCAACTGGCAGGCTCCCATACGATGTGGGAATGTAATCAAACTGTTTATCAAAGGAAAAGTGTGCTTTACCTGAAATTTGAGGATAAATAGTGTCATGTTTCAAGGGTTTTGTGGTTGTGGGATTGAGTTTTTGTTCGTTTCTGAGATGTTTTGTTTTTCTTTTCCTTCATCATGTGCCCCTTAGCGAGCGGTTGTAATGTCAAGCCTCCCCAGTGAGTCCACTTTATTAGGCTGTAAAATCATTGTCTGTCAGTGTCTGCATGTTTAGCGGTCGCCTTTGGTTATTTCCTGTTTGATTTTGTGTGTCTGGTGTCCCTCGTGTCTTGTACCTAATTTTACTACTTCCTTATGTTTGTCCTGATCAGTTTCAGCCATGTCTCGTTACCAGTCCTTGATTAAGTTGTGCATATGTGTGCGTGCGTGTGTGTGTGAAAGAGGATTGATTCTCAAACAGTACTGCCAAAGACTGATTGCCTGTGTACTATGTTGTGAATGAGTGGAAATTCAGTCACAGCCTAAGTAATTAAACAACAAGGAAGCAACTTGAATTTGAGTATAGGGCCATGAAAGTATTTCAAACCCTTTGTGTGCCTCAGGAGTGAGGACATCACAAGCACTGTTAAATATAGGGTCTCCACTGAGCTACTATGCTGCTTATGTCCATTACCCATATGAAGGTATGTGTTTATTACTCACCAGCTCTGCCTTCCCAGGCAAGCCCCAGCACTCCACTGTAGTCTCTGTCAGTGAGCAAGTAGGAAAGGCAGAAGTTGCCCCAGTCACTTTCAGAGTACAAACTTAACAGCTTCTCAGGCCCAATGAAGAGAGGATTCAGAGGGTCATTTTTATTCTCTTCATTTATTACCTGGAGAGAAACAAACAAACTCACTGAACTCACGTGACATACATGGACACAAACTACCAAACACTCCACAGCTCTGAGAAAGTCAGTCCTGTTTTATCAGCAGTTTAAACTTGTTTTTGGGCTTAGGCTACGTTCACACTGCAGGTGAATTACGATTTTTTGCTGCGATCCAATTTTCTTGCGTGGTCGTTCACATAACTGCCATCAGACTCCAGTGTGAACAGTCTTTGGCCCTGAAGTCATGGAAGTAACTATGGATGCTACAGATATCAGTGTGAGTAAAATTTTACCTTCTTTCCACTGACTAGTTCCATCAACAGTGTCTGTCATGCTTGTTTAGTCCATTATTTACATTTGATCTTGCAGTGTCTTGCCTCCTGCAGCGCAGAATTATTACGTCTGTCTCACTTCAGTGATGTAAAAGTTGGATAAAATGCGACATGACTATTTAGACTGAGGTTGAAAAAATCGTATTTGTATTGTTCGGACTGTCATAAAAAATCAGATATGGGTGACGTATGGCCGCTTTTGCCTGCAGTGTGAACGTAGCCCTAGACTCTGTCCCACTTTGATTCCTATTTTCAGAAGAAGACACACAGGCACCACCTGAGACTGATACATTACCTGATTATCTAAAAGGCTTTTTCTAATTCTGTCCATTCAGTTTCGCAAAGATACCTTAACATGACTTTGAATGTGTGAGGGCCAGGACTAAGACTAAGTTATGCAACTGAAGTGTATGACTGAGGTTTGCAAAAGTAGTGTAGTTTTTTGAGTGTACAAGGAGCTTACGTTGAGGAGCTTGATTTTGAAGTTGATCAACTTGATTCTATCAAAGTCCACTTTGTCATAGATGTCATTCACAGCCTGCATGTAGGAGGAAACCTGAGAAACCACATTTAATGTGAGAAAACATTAAAAACAACAGTAATCTGTTTGGAACTAAGTTCAAAACAACAAAATTTGTCACTTTAGGAGACTGACTCTCCTGAACTGGCAGAACTTTTAGCCACAGAGTCAGACTCAGAGGGTTCAAAGAGGGTTCCTGGTTCAAACCCCAGCTGCAGCCTCTTTGTGTCAAGTTTACATGTTCTCCCTGTGTCTGTATGGGTTTTCTCCAAGTACTCCGATTTCCTCCCACAGTCGAAAGGCAAACATGTTGGGTTAACTGGTGATTCTAAATTGGCCATGGATATGAAGTAGATAATGTGCATGGAATAAGTGACTGTATGAATATATGGTAAAATGTGATTTACTGTTAAAGAGTTTTGAGTGGTCAGTAGGCCTGGAAAAGTGTTATATAAATGTGATTACAGCAAATATTTTCATGATTATGATTGTGACATATACAGTTAGGGCTATAACTTTTTGGACAGTGCCAATTTTTTGTCATTTTCACTCTGTACACCACCACAAAGGATTTTAAATCAAACAGTCAAAATGTGATTGCACTGCAGACGTTCAGCTTTAATTAAAAAGATTTGAAAAAAGAATTGCATTAACAATTCAGAAATTACAGCCATTTTCATTCATAGTCTCTATTTTCATGGTTTAAAAGTAAACAAATCAAAAACACTCCCAAAGAGGTTGGCGAATCTCATTAGGAGCATGCCCTGGCATTGTCAGGCATGCATACAAGCATGTGGAGGCCATACAAACTGAGGACCATTTTGAGTTGCTACAGTGAAATTTAGGCAAAATGGACTAGCCTCCAGCATAATTTTTTCACTTAGATTTTTGGGGTGTCTTTGAATTCAACTGTTTGCACACTGATTATTTTCATTTCCATCAAATTATATAGCATTCTTTTGTTCTTAACACATTATCCAGTCCATATCAGTATAGATATGGAAAAATTTATCCAGCTCCGGCCAATGGTCAGCCCCCGAATGGACCCCTTTCAGTTTGCCTATCTGTTCCAAATTGGAGTTGAGGATGCCATCATCTACACGCTCAACTGTATCTACACTCACCTGGACAAGCCTCTGAGCACTGTAAGGGTCATGTTCTTCGACTTCTTGAGTGCATTTAACACCATCAGGCTGGCTCTACTGGCTGAGAAGCTGATAACGATCCAGGTGGATGCCTCCCTCTCATATTCACTGTATTTATTTTATAACATAAATATTTAGCTATATATTATATTATTATATTTATTCATACCACTTCCATATTCATCTTCTCATCTACTCATTTCTTATAATTTATATCTGTGTGATTGTAATAACAATGCAATTCTGAATCTATGGTTCAGCCACTCCTACCTATGGCTATTAAACTTTACAACTCATCCCCTTGATAACTGGACTATTCCCTATTGTCATACTGTGTACGTACTTTAAAAAGTATTGTTCAGCCTCAAACCACCTATGGCACACATTGGACTCTCTACATATGGGGGAATTTTTTAGCACTGTATAAAAATTGATGTAATTTCCTAAACAGTTAATGCAATTCTTTTGCCAGACCCCTTGAATTAAAGTTGAAAGTCTGCACCACAATCACATTTTGACTATTTAATTTTAAAAAAGAAGTGTCATTTTCCCAAAACTTATAGACCTAACAGCAGGGCCATATCAGGTAATCTGTAAAATGAGGTTATAGCCATAGGGTGTTTCAGTGTGGTCAGCATAGCTGGTCACACTTTCAGTGAAGCATGTGCAAAACAGTCACATGCAGAGATCTGACTCTACTCAGGAGGAGATGGATGTGCAGAAGAGCCTGCAGCGAAATTTTCAACAATGTAAATATTGACACCTTGGACAGAGTAGACACTAAAACCAGGTCAACAGCAACTGACAACAACATTTTATTAATTTATACTCAAAGATCCCACCACGGCATCACTTACAATATATTTTCTCACCTGGTGAAACAAAGGTCTGGCACTGAACCAGGGACAACAAGCGTGCTTGTTTAAGGCGGAAAGAATCCGAGGTTTGTCAAAGAGGTGGTGGAAGGGTGAACACAAGGAGGAAGGCCCAAGAAAATAATAGTGCGGCCACAAAGAACAGCTAAGGACACGCTGCCGTATTCATTAACTGGCCTTACTTGGACTACTAAGAGATTTAATTTATTAAAAGTGATAAATGTAAACCAAGTGTCATGTTACAAATAAGGAAAAAAGTATAATTTCTCCCAGCTGGACCTGACTCAAATGTTAAAAGCATGAACTCAAAATTATTCAGATTGGAAATCACATCTGTGCTCTTATCTTTTTGAATCACAAAGATAATTGCTTTCTATTGATTTTAATTTGGAGGAATTAGAAAGATAATCATACTGAAGTAGTGTTTTAAATTATCATATCATCTTGTCACTAAACTCAGTATAAAAATATCTCATGTTATCTTCAGTGTGATTACATTACTGATTGCAGTGAGACAATGCAGTCACACCATCAGGTAGGCAGGTTTGAACCCAGAATGCCACCTACGTATGAGTGTCACTAAGTTGGTTTCCACTTGAGTTGGTAGTTTTCTAAATGAAAGTATTCAATACAATACAATACAATACCATTTATATAAAAAAAACCTCCTCTCGCCCCTGCGGGCGGTCTATCCTTCAAGCTTGGGTCCTCTACCAGAGGCCTGGGATCTTGAGGGTCCTGCGCAGTATCTTAGCTGTTCCTAGGACTGCGCTCTTCTGGACAGAGATCTCAGATGTTGTACCTGGGATCTGCTGGAGCCACTCGCCTAGCTTGGGAGTCACTGCACCTAGTGCTCCGATTACCACTGGGACCACTGTTACCTTCATCCTCCACATCTTCTCGAGCTCTTCCCTGAGAGCTTGGTATTTCTCTAGCTTCTCGTGTTCCTTCTTTCTGATGTTGCTGTCATTTGGTATCGCTACATCTATCACTATGGCCGTCTTCTTCCGCTAGTCTACCACCACTATGTCCGGTTAGTTAGCCACCACCATTTTGTCCATCTGTATCTGGAAGTCCCACAGGATCTTAGCTCGGCCATTCTCCACTACCCTATATATATGTGTGTATATATATATATATATATTTCTTTCTAGCTTGTTCCTGTGCTGCCATGATTAGTGCCTCTGTGCTGTCTTTTAGTCCAGCTTTTTCCAGCCATTGGTAGCATTTTTCAATATCAGCCGCTTCTTCTATCTGCCCGTGGTACATGCTGTACAGTGGCCTGTCCTTCTATCATGGTTCCTGCTCTTGCTCCTCTTCCATTTTGGGTTTCTGCGGCCTGAGGTATTCACTGAGCACCTGATCAGCATTGGCCATCTTTTGGATATACTCATGGATCTTTGTTCTTTCATTTTGGATAGTGGTTCTGACACTCATTAGTCCTCAGCCTAGTTCTAGTCTAGCTCACTTCTGTCATACAGCTTGATGCCGTCCATGTAGAGGAGGTGGCACATGTTTACTCCATTCTGTAGTCGGTATCCATAGCCAGTCTTGTTGATGAGAACAGTAGCGGGGAGCGAGCACAAGTCACTTGATGGTGACTTGTACTATCAGCTTGAACTCAGTCTCTAGTATTGTCTTCCACATCCCCACTGAATTCCTGATTAAGGCTCTTAGGGTCCTGTTGATCTTACACGGTTATAAGCATTCCAGGATCCATGTGTGAGGCATTGAGTCACAGGCTTTCTTGTAGTCATTCGTGACAGTGTACAGGTTGGTCAGTCTGGCCTTACAGTCTCAAGTGACTGCTCTATGTACTAGTGGCTGGTGTTTTGCTCCTCTGTTGTTTCTGCCAATTACTTTCTAGGCCTCGCTTGTGAGCCATGTGCCTGCTCATCTTAGCCGCTATGATACCTGACAGGAGCTTCCATGTTGTACAGAGGCAGGTTATTGGCCTGTAGTTGAATGGGACTGGTCCCTTCTGGGGAGCTGTCAGAATTAGGGCTGTCTGGCTTTCAATTAGCCATTCCAGATTTGTCCCATCCATTAGCAGCTGGATCATTTGTGTTACCAGGCACTTATGGATTGCAATTAGCTTTTTTAGCTAGCAGGTATAAATCATGTCAGGGCCTGGTGCTGTCCAGCTCTTCATATGTGGGGCTCTTTCTTGGATATCTGCCACTACGATGGCTACTGGATCCTGGTCAGTGAGGTTGCTGTGGTCTGCTCTTAGATCCAGTAGCCATTGAGCATTGCTGTAATATGTTGCATCCTTCTCTCATATGGTCTTCTGGTATTGCTCCACTTCCAGCTTTGACAGGGCTCTCCTCATGATGTTCCCCTGCCACTGAGAGTACACCTTGGAAGGTTCAGTGGAGAACATCTGCTTCATTCTCCTAGCTTCTATCTCTCTGTTATACTTCTTCAAGTGGCTAGCCAAGGCTGTGAGTCTTTGCTTGGTTGGCTCTAAGGCTTCAGTCAGTTTCACTTTCTTCATTACACCTTTCTGCAGTTCTTATAGTTGGCTAACTTCCCTACTGCCTTAATCTTTGCCTCTAGTCTTCTTTTCCATGCAGAGTACTGCTCCTGTGGCTGGTGTACATCTTGTAGCCCAGCACCTCAAGGATCACTGCTGCTTTGGTGTAGATCCACTGGTTGATTTCTGTGACGATCACAGTAGGGACTGCCCGTGATGCTGCATTCACATCTTCTAATAGACTTTCAGATGGTACTTCACGTAGTCTTGGTAATTGGCTATGGAGGGTCCAAGTTTCCAGCTTAGCCATGATCTTCTCTTTTAGGTCGGCTGCTCTTGCATTCAATGTACAAGCTGCACAAATGATGTAGCATTTGTGCTCTACTATTTAACATCTAAGGTTTAGCTTATAGATAGATAGATAGATAGATAGATAGATAGATAGATAGATAGATAGATAGATAGATAGATAGACAGAGCAAGAGAAGCTGCTGAGTGAAACTGGTTGAAAAAATGGGAGTTAACAGTTAATATCAGGCCTACATATGGTGCTTAAAAAATATATTCACCAGTGTAAGGTAAATGCTATTTTTTTATGGCTATAATATAATTTTTAATGTTGTCATTGAATTTTAAATTTACCGTTTTACCAAGAAGCAGAAAAATAGCAAGGCACGTTATTATTTTTTCATTACGATATCAGATTATAGTTATTTACTTGCATTCCTGAACAGAAAAATTAGTTTTAGTGGTTAAATGCTATGCTTGATTAATTTCTGACTTTTCAGAGAAGCCCTGTGAGCCAGCTCAAATTTGAGAATAAATTCAGTTTGAAATTTCTTATTCCTGTTCAAAATGGTAAAACGTAGAGAACTCACTAAAAATAAAAGAGTCTACATTAAAGCACTTAATGATGCTTTATGGTCTTTCTTGTTTTTATGACAGGTGGTCATAAAAAAACACTGTACTAGCAAGGGAGCCTCATTTAGCCATATCTGCATGCGGTGTGACATTATCTTCTAGGAGAACAAGAAGGTTCCAGTCCATCCACTGTGCCATGCCAGGTGTGAGCAGGGCCTGATGTTTGACCCTTGATTCAATCTCACAGTCGTAAAAGTTTGGTCATTATTTTTTAGTACTACTATCTCAAAAGGTAAATATTGCGCTGCTGCTCTCTATTTGCAAAACAAGTTGTTGTCCTCGCAGTCCTTTGAAGTTTAAATCATGACTAAAATCTGGCCTTAGCCCTGTATAATGCTTCTTTAATACAAGGCAGAAACAAAAACCCTGAACTTATTCACACAGATATTTGATAGCAAACATGTTCTGACAACATACACTGAATCACTAGTTGAGTACAGTTAAATGAAACGATAGTAAGCATTAGACAGCTTTATACTGAGTGTTTTTTGGGCCATATTTTGAAACAAGAATAAAAATAAAGCTTTGAAATTGGCTCACCACACCAGTAAATGATTGCACTTGTCTTATTAAGATATGGTGTTAGTACTGAGGATGAGGCTAAGTGAACTTTGATTAAAGCACCATGTCCTCAATATCCAGGACACTGGATTCAGGCACCAGCTTGTAAACAAAGCATGCAGAGTTCTGCCAGCGGGAGAGAAAAATCTGTTGTGAACTGATGCTCCTGCAGGATGTCCTGTTACACGAGAATCACTTTGTTCTCTAAAACAATTGCCCTGTGTCTCTCCCTGAAAATGGTGAGATCTTTGTTTATCGTGACAAAAAAAGAACCAGAGTTATTCTTAGGTCTACTTTATTAGCTCTGTTTCTTTGCTTAAAATTAGATACACGTTTCCCACTCAGATTTTAGTGAATATTTGTGACTTTTGTAGCAATTCTTAATATCTGAAGATGAAAACATAGCTTGCCAAACTCCTCATAAAAAGTGAAATTGTGATACATAATGTTCAAAGACAGTTTTGAACTAGTCACCTGAGCCACAACAGCTTCAACAGATTTGAACTTCTTGTAGTAAAGGTGATCAGCATAAAGGTGGAGGAGGCAGGTGGTCTTTGACTCATCAACTGTTGTTCTAGACTGACTCACTGGTGCCGCCTGTAGATTACAATGTCAAAACAAGAAGAAAAAGAGGGAAAAGAGATTGATGAGAAGCAGATTTTGACCACGATGCACTTTATAGCAGCCTGTCACGAGAAAATATTTGAATCTCAGATTGGATTTTGGGGAAAACTTGTCCATAAAGCAATGAAAAACAACACTAGACCGCCAAAAAAAAATTACAGCACATGAAACGAAGTCTTTCTGAAGGCAAATGTTGACACAGGAACACAACTTGGATGCTTAACTGGGAAAAACATCTGTTCAGGTCATTTAATTACCAAACAGTGGAAGTGATCTTTGACAGGAGGTATGTTGTTAAAAATGGATTCATACCAAAGTCCCAACATCCACTGTTGACAATAGACATTGAGACCACCGCCCAGTTGGTCAGAGGTTAACAGTTTACAATATACCCAAGGGGGATATTATATTAATTCATATAGCAGATGCTTATAACAGCTGGTTTTAAAATTTTACACCCCAGGTCTTCTGTTAAGAAGCAGCTCAACTCTCAGCAGGTCATCATGCTACTGTAAGTGTAATGACAGCCTTCTGAAGTTATAACCAGTCATTTGTCCTTAGTGACTCAACAGGTTCAATAAGAGAATGAATGAGATCAGAAATTAGGTCAGATGAATCAGACACACGAGTGAATTTCCTCCAAGAACATTTATTAGTCTGACTATAAATAAAGATTACAGAAGAGGACAGTTTGAGAGAGCTGTCAGAAAAAAAAAAATTAAAGCAGTGTGGGTGGACACGGGAGATCAGTTTTTGTGTGCTAATTAACTTTATGTCTGTACAGTCCTACCTGACTGGGTCTGAAGTTTTGGGCTAGGATGTTCAGATGTTCTGCAGCACAGAATCCATCAGGGCCAGATGTCATATATGGCAGGACTACATTAAAACAAACAAAGATATATACATTCACACATGCAGAATGTTTAATCCCCTTTGTTCTTCTGACTCACCACTGAACTCACCAGGAAAAAGACTGGAACAAACAGGACATTGCGAAAGATATGATTAAACACATGGTGCAATGTTGTACTGGGCCATCTTTCCATTTTTGGAAAAATATTTGTTTGTGTTGAAGTGATTACTCTAAATAAATGTAGCTTTGAGTGTTCGCTTCAGATCGGGGAAGAAATACTGAATATTTATGTAAGATCTACAGCAGTGAACCTTTTCTAAGTGAGCAGATTGCTAGAACTAACCTTAGCCCTGTACTTTGGTAAACTGGTGGGTGATATTAGGCAAATAGAGTTCTTACCACACAGGGAACAGTTGCAGTAGTTGCCATTGCATCACAGAGTCAATAAAGACATTTTATGTATGTTTAATTAGATGTTCCCTGATGGTGTAGTGGTTTACACATTCACCTTCCAAGTGAAAGGTCCCTGGTTCACTTCTAGGTGGGGACACAAGCCCTTCTCACCAAGGATGACTGCATCAGAAAAGGCAGCCGGTGTAAAACCTCTGCCAAATTACCAATGTGGAATGCTGTGTCTACCCCTTGGGAGGAATACAAGGGAACAGCCCAAGGTACAGTGTTTGTAAACAGTGTAAGTCTCTAAGTATAGGAAAAGAAATCAGGATTTCTGAAAACATTTTTTCAGGATTTTGCAGGAAAATGTTGATACCTGCTCCTACTTTACTCTATAATTGTTTTCTCAATGTCAAAGTCAAACTAAAATCAGGAATTAGAATGAACAGAACCTGAAATTCCAGAAAAAAAATCAACTTTGAGGCAGACAGAAACTTGCATGAGGCTTGCATTTTGTGTTGAAGATTATACAGCACACGATACTGATTAGTCACAGTGGTTGCACACTTGAAATGTTATTTAGTAACTTGAACAAAGAAACTGAAGTTTAGCTCACTGTGAGCAGCACTTTGTGCAACTAGTATGGGCAGAGGCACCCTCTCTTTCGCAGACACTTTAAAAATAGAGGACCTGCATGTGGAAATCAGCACAATAGACTTGGAGTTGGAGCAATGGAGCTGACTGTGGAAATGATGTGATAACCGCTGGTCTGATTTCATTAAACAACATTGTCTGCAATTTGCAAAACACCTCTGGGATGGATGCCTCATTCAGCTTGGTGCAATAAGGATGGGTTTGCACTCATGGGAGGCATTGCTTTTGCATGAATTGGCCCACCATATTGCACTGAAAAAATCCACAGAATTAAAAAATGAATACAAGAAGGCAAAAGGTGCTCATCTTGGAAAAGTATGAGGTTTATTGTCAGGGAGCTAATGCAAATTTAATGTAAAGCAATTAACATTTCTGCAACGTGTTGAATATAAAATCAGTAACAATAGGTTTTAGTGAATCATTCACTGCCAATGTGGGTTATAATGAAGACTACCACACATAAAACAAACTACCCCAGCTACATTATTATTGTCTAAATATTCTTGAAATCCAGTTACAGTAGAGTTCCAAGACATTAATAATCACAGCATTCACGTGGCATCTGCAGTAATATTAGAATGACAGAATGAGGCAATGTCTTGCCAGTTAACTGGTGACCTGTAAGAACTTCAAGGGTAATGTAAAGTGTGTGTGTGTGTGTGTGTGTGTGTGTGTGTGTGTGTGTGTGTGTGTGTGTGTGTGACACTCATACATGAACCTAAAGTGAAAGAAAGAACACATGATTGGATCACACCATCCCGCCTATGTTGTTCAGCCAATCAGAAACTTGTAATTCATTCTATATATGGTGGGGTGGATATGGAAATGTAGGCACTAAATGCTGGGTGTTGACCGCATTGACTGAATTATTTCCAGACCACATGCCCATGTTCTCTCTGTCTCTCTTGTTAAAGTGTCTCATTCTTCTTGGTCCAAAATAATAGAAGCTAAATCTGTGTGTTGTCAAACTAACCAGCAAATAATTTATTTCTTAATTATGATAAAACAAGACTACATCTTTTTAAACAGCAAAAACAACAGCTGACTGAATTGACTGCACTGGTCACTAAATCAATTACAAACTGTTGTATAGTGAGTGCAATGAGAAAAGGATTTTCTCAGATGAAAAATCAGTGTCACATTTCATTCCCAGCAGCTCTTGGAAACCACTTCTACTGCGAAACAAAATGTAGAGAACCTATGCCAGAGACAGAAGTCTCATTCTAGCTTTGTGTGAAATGCCTACAGTATGTATACATCAAACACAAAACTGCAATCCTGCACACAGTCACGGACACATTTAAATCTATAATTCATGCTTTTCTTGTGCATAGATTACTGTCTTGCGGTGAAGGGGGGGTTGGGTTGTTGAACGGCAGGCCCAGTGTTAGCTAAAATGAAGGTACTGAGTATGGAAATGAATAATATGCGTATATGAAACGCCTCTATTTTTGCCCTGAAAGTATTGCATTAGTGCTTAACATTTGAGCTCTGCGGTCATCCAAAGCTTTCCCAAGCCCCACTGTGGTCAGTCTAAGTGTCATGAAGTATAAAACAACCAAAATACCTATTATCATAAACTAGTGTCAGAGAAGTTTTTCCCCTGCTTATAAGAACAATGAGCACAAATCTATTGCTCATAATATTACTAGTTTTTCATTGGCTTCACAATTCAGTCAAATGATGTCATTTGCACGCTAAGTGGGAAATTGTCTGCCTATGTATTTCCTATCAACCCACGCTTACTTTAACCCTGAACTCTTCTAGACATTACCCAACAGAGGTGCGTGTGAGAATAAAAATATCTGACAATGGTGAATTAGACTTGAAAAAGCCTTATAATATTACACAGACTTTGAATAGGGAGCTGGCAGGTTTATTAGGCACACTTGCCCAATGTGAGACTAGCACAGGTGAGAAAGTAGTTGTCCTGTGTCCTGCCGCCTGCATGTTGATTTAGGAACAACTCGCAATATAAACTAAATGGAATATTTCTGTAGTGAGAATGTTGCTGACACAAAAATGTGTGCTACATGTGAACAGATTTGGGAAATGTATCTGCATATCTGTACTTTACTTGAATATTTCTTTTCCTAATAACTTTTTACTTTTATGCCCTACATTTTTACACAAATATCTTTGCTTTTGACTCCTTACATTTTCAAAACAGGCTTATTACTTTAGGTCTAAAACATTGGAGGGGAGTTACTTATTATGTCATGTCACTGCAGGTCTTTTCAACATCAAACTAATTTGAACCTAAGTGGAGGGAACAATAACACATAAAATACAACTGGTGTGTCCATCATCAGTTGACCCACATAAAACACTTCACAATCAAAGATGCAAAAAAAACATACGTCGTGCATAATTTATAGCACCATAGTCATTTTTTATGTGTGGAGGTAAAGTAATCCATCTACAGTATAGGCAACAGCAAACAGACCCATTTAAAATTGTTTTGTTTCTCTGCTTGTGTTCTGCATAAAGGTTGTTGAAGTTGAGTACATTCATTAGATTAACTAAAAGACGTTGAATTTATGTTTTTATTACTTTGTATTAATACTATTTTAACATTATATTAAGATGAACTTCAATTAGCTTTGCAGAACAATAGCTGCTAGAAATGTGCTTCACAATTTGTTGCATAAACAGTCATAAATTGCATTTGAGCGACATTATACATATTTTGTTATCTTGAGGAAAATTCGTTACTGATTTCTCTAAAATAATACCGTCCCATTAGTAAGTATAAATTTTATTATAACATGTTTAATAGTACATACAAGTATAATTTATTATTCAGCATCTAGAGCATGTCCTTAGCATTCCAATTTCAGTACAATCAATGTGTCATGTTTAAAAATTTTTAAGCCATCTGTGTGTCTTTTTATGGTGTTTAATGGTATGATTGCATTAGCCAAAATACGTACTGATTTTTTGTTCACTTTTTAAAATTTATCTTCTCTGGATGACTATAACTAGTGCATGAAACAAAGAAATTTTGCCCAGATGCCCACTGGCTACACCAAAAGCCAATACTGTCATCCCTAGGCAGAATACTAGTCGAAGGGTTCTCATAATGCACACAAAATGACTTGGCGCATTATTCATACGCTCTTAATATTGAGGCCTCATTACTTTGTAACTGTTGCAACTTGTCTACTCTTAGCCTGACCTGTGTCCCAAATATGAAAGATGTTATGACATCCAATATCCCAGGGGATAAAAGTTCCTCATGCACCCTTGTTGCCTCCAGACGACAACCACAGGAAGTGGAAATGCACACAAGTGTAGACCCATTATGTCACCCCCTGTCGTGTTCTAATGTACCACTTTGTATAGGAACATTGATTGTTTATTGAAATATCATGTGCCAAATCTTTCAGAGTTTCCTGCAGACATGCTGGCCCATGAATGAAAGAGCAGGATGTTAACAGCTGCGATGCTATCTAATGTAAAGTTTTGTTGCAGTTTTGAAAAAGGTTGAAGAAATGGCAGGAAGATTAGGGAGGAAGGCAGCCATGGAGTCTCTGTAGACTTGAGGACAATCAGTAGGGAGGAGGGGGTCTCTTGCAAAATCTGAACTGTTTCCAGTAAAACCTGTTCTTGGAAAAAATCTAACAGCAATGCAAATCTGCACGTTTGTGTGTGAGATAGACATACACAACAATATACTGAGCACACACTTGACAGCTGTGTGATGTCTGCCATCTGGACAAATCATAAGCTTAATTTAGAGTCAACTGCAAGTTCATTTTAATCTGTTGTCATAGAAACTTTCTTCAAAGTCTTCAAAACCCGCAGAACCCTTTACATACTTCTCTTCTCTTCTCTTCTCTTCTCTTCTCTTCTCTTCTCTTCTCTTCTCTTCTCTTCTCTTCTCTTCTCTTCTCTTCTCTCTTTGAGAAACTCACACCAATCTCCCCAAGTTCT
>VUQH01035858.1:0-11996 GCA_015106775.1 Etroplus canarensis | reverse complement strand
ATAAAGTGCAATGTGTGCAACATGTGCAACAGTTGCAACAATGCAATGCAATGTAAACAATGCCAAGGACACCCTACAATGCAGAAACAGTACACAAGAAAGGCAAAAAGAAGAAAACACAAGAACAAGACACTAGCGCCGAAAGAAAGAAAGTGCCGTAGCAGCAACTGAGGTAGTGCAGATTGTGTGTGTGTGTGTGTGTGTGTGTGTGAGTCAGACAGAGAGAGAGAGAGAGGTCTACAGTCCTGCAGTTCTGGGTTTGTGTGTGTGGGTGACTCTTGTGTAGTACAGTCCTGGGTTATTGAGGAGCCTGATGGCTTGAGGGAAGAAAGAAGTTGAACAGGTGTACCTAATAAAGTGCAAATGATCCCACTGGCCAGCAGAGTTTTTGCAGGAGACTTGACATCCTAATCAGGTTTGATTTACATGACGGAGTGCTAGAGAATCAGAGAAAGCCCTTACTTTGCATAGCAATAAAATCATGCGCGTTCTGTGTTTAGTGTCTGTGAATATGTTGCTCCAGTAGCCTGTTTCTATCTTGGTCTAAGGATTTCTATTTTACTTTTATACAGCTCTCCCTCTTTAGAAACAATAGCAGTGGTTGCATTTGTTCTCTTATCAGTCACATCTTGTCACGGGCACCAGCTCCCCATGTAAAAATATGATTCTTCATTTGTCTGCGTTTAAGTAATGAATTCAGCTGGTATACATGTTCATCAGTGTCCTTTTGTTCTAGCAGTTCTCTCACTACTTTTCCAAATAACTGTGTTAAACCCCATGTAAAGCCTCTCCTCCCCGAAATTTCTGGGCAGATTTGATCATGCTTACACCCCACAGTATAGCAGGTAAATGGGGTAAAACAAGGCCCACCACATTTTGATCCAAGTCATTAGTCTGTGACTCACTCAGGAAAAGTGGCAGCAGTGATACGGAGCACTAATGCCCTCATCAATCCACAAGGTACAATCAGGGGAATAAAAATACAGGATAAAATATCAAACAATCTGAGAGCAGAAAAAAAAAATCTTTCCAGTGTGAGGTGACAGATTCACTTAAACAAGACATTATCAACAAATTCTTATTTCTATAGTTGCAGTGTGGTTTGTTCAAGGTAACAAAACTTAATTAGTTTCGGGGCCAGAGTGTTAACCACCTCTTACAGAGCCTTTCTGGCAGGAAGGCTTGAAGGCAAACTTTTCCCATGTGAGGCTGTTAGAACCTTTAATCCTGAGTAGGCCCACTTTTATATGTTTAAACAAAGGGGGAACCTAAAATTAAGCCGTTCTAAGTATTAATAACACAGCACCTGCAGTCATCCACAGAAATGTTCTCACTGGTGATTACCCGGTCCAACCTGTGACTAACAGCCCACATGACAAGCTTGGAAACAAGCGTCAGTGAAAACTAGTTGGATGGCTTACCGATGGTGGAAATATGTGTAGCGTCAAAGTCGCTTTCGGTGAACCGGCGCAACATGCAAGTCTTCCCAACTCCCGAGTCTCCGAGCACGAGCAGGCGGAATAAAAAGTCGTACTGTTTAGCCATGGCCAGAAAGTAAACTTGGAGAAAAACACATGCCTGTTTGATGCGGATCGAGGCCGGCTGCTGTCCTCTGCGTTGCTGCTGCATTCAAGTCCCCTCGGAAACTCCCACGCTAAACTCAGGGGGAACTTCGCAAAGCCGGATTTTTTTTTCCCCTGAATGTTTTTCATTATTTTATGATTTACTTCATACTTGCTGCTTTAGAATAAGATATTAATATAAATAAATCATTTCAGTTGTATTTCATACTCCTATGCGTTTTTCTTGGTTATAGCAATTGCCTACGGCACCGGAAAGTAGCACTCAACCTGCATCCTTGAAGGTTGCTTCCTGAAGACGGAGTCTAGGACACATTACACTGTCCTGAGTCCAAATTCAATATTTAAACAATGAATGATGCCATACAGTATCCTAAGACATCTGTCCCTGATGCTCATATTTTCTTCTTTTTATCTGACAGAGTGAAAACTCAAAGAAACCTGATCTCTGTCAGCTGCACCACAACCCAAACATTGTGATCTGAGAACATTCAAATGTTAATTTCTTCCAGTGTTTCAATAAGTCATTCATCATGATGGTCCTAATTCCACTAACAACTTCTTAAATGCTACTAAACCAGCCAGATTATTATACTTAAATTAAGTTGATTCCATCACTCAGTCCATATCCTGCATTTAAAACCAAAGAATGCTGGTAGGGAAGCCTAATGCACAATGCTGTGCAAAAGGCTCAAACCACCCCTCGTTTCTTGATATTTTGCTGGGAATATGGGATATAGGTGCAATGAGTTATAGAAACATGTGCAAACATAAGATGAATTACAGTACATACGGCAAAGGCAGAGTTCTTACTATTCTAACAAGCTTGAAAGTCACTATTTGGTGTGTCCACCTTTATTCTTCAACACAGCATAAACTCTCAGACAAGTTTTGGTATAATTTCTTTAAGTAGTCTTCAGGAATAGTTCTCCAGGCTTCTTGAAGGACATTCCAGTGCTCTTCCTTAGATATTTGCTGCCTTTCATTTGGTTATCTGTCAAGATGACCCCACACTGCTTCAATAACGTGGAGGTCCAGGCTCTGGGGAGGTCAATCCATGACTGATAGTGTTTCATTGTGTGTTTTTCCACCCAGGCAGGCTTTCACTGCATTGGCAGTGTGTTTGGGATCATTGCCATACTGAAAAATTAAGTTGTTGCCAATCAGACACTTTCCAGTTGGTATTGCATGTTGGATCAAAATCTGACAGTGCTTTTCTGTGTTTATAATTCCGTCAATTTTTGACAAGATCCCCAGCACCACTGGCTGAAATGCAGCCCCAAACCATAATAGAGGCCTCATCGTGTTTTACAGATGGCTGTAGACACTTACCTCTCTCCTGACCTCCTCTGTACACACTGACAGTGGTTTGAACCAAAAATTTCAAATTGGGAGTCATCACTCCATATAACCTGTTGCCACTGATATTCAGTCCAGTTCTTGTGTAATTTAGCACACCTCAGCCTTTTCTCCCTGTTCCTCTTCCTTAACAATGGCTTCTTGACAGCCGCCCTTCCACTGAGACCATTTCTGATGAGACTTTGGCAAACAGCGGATGGATCAATTTAAGGGCAAATTGCATCTCTCAGGTCCTGTGTCAGGTCTTTGCTGGAATTTTTCCTTTTTATTAAGGACATGACTTTAAGAAATTATTCATCTACTGTAGATAGTTTTTTAGGCATGCCACTTCTCCTTTTGTCCTCCACTTGTCCAGTTTCCTCAATTTTTTTAAAGGACACACTGTACACTAGTCTGAGGTATGCCAAGTACGCCAACAAAAAACTGTGTGTTTATGCAACAGGCTACTAGTAACAAAGAACCTGAAGACAGAATTTAAAATGGGTTCTTTGCTCAGTTGTCTTGTTACATGGGACAACAACACTGGTTCATCCCTTGTGTTAGGTGCTTTGGAACGATTCATAGGACAGTGTTCATAAGCGGCTTAACAAAAAATGTGCTCCTCTGAAAATGGTCAGGCACAAGGACTGAACAGAAAATGGCTGAAAAAGCAGTCAATGTCTAAAGAAAAACTTTGAAAGACCTTCAGAAAGTCTGGAGAACTATTACTCATGACCACTTTAAAAAAATTACAAAAAAGTCTGGCTCCTTGGAAGCAAAATATAAAGAAATTAGGGCTCATGACTTTTGTACACCATTGTACAAAAGTTACAAGTTACAGCTACAATTTTATCAAAAACACACTGAGTCACGAATACATCCAAAAAGGATAAAATAGTTTATTTATAGTTTCATAATAAAGGTATGCCTTAACTTGCAAGACAACCATTGGCAGTATGTACAACATACCTGTAATTTCCATGGAATGGAACAAAAAAATCTTATTAGGTACACACTTAATTACCTCTGCAAAAAAGAAAAAAGAAAGCTAAACATTCCCAGCACAGGCAAATATTTCAAGGGAAGGCTTTTCTTTGCAGAAATGACACCATTTAATACTTTACAGTGTTATATACTACACACTGAAAGGAACTTCCATTGACAAAATAAAGGACGATGCCCTTTAAATGCATTGTGGAACATTCAATATCCATTAGGGGATTTTTTTTTATAACAACAATTTATTTAATAATATTAAAAATAGAGGAAAATAAATAGCTGAAACTTTGAAATATCAAGCCAAACATAATGGAGATTAGACGTCAGATTATATATAATGATAAGAAATAATTCTCGGTGCATGACTATAAATAGAGGGACTCCTTTGATTACACAACATTTCAAAGACAAAAACTTTAGCCACCTACACAGAATAAGAAGGGTTGCATCTTGCATAACAGACAACTTTTCCAAAAACAACTTCACATTCTTTTCTGGAAAAATATGATTATTATTATTGTTAAAAAGGTAAACTATCCCTACCATTACCATTTGTCAAAAGTCTCACAACTCCACCAGACTGGAGGCTTGACCAAAACAACCAAAAGGAAAGGTTATTTCTGTAGCTTTACTAAAGCCTCACACCTTGTCATCTCCACATTTCTGAATGGTTATTATGAGGTCTGAAAAGCATCAAGTTCTCCACAACTGCTGAGCTGCCTCACTTTGGGGATCTTAAAATGTGTTGCTGGGCCACGAAAAGAGTAACAGGATGCTTGCCAGAAGGATAAAGGAAGGTAGAAGCGTTTTATACATAATAGCACCTCTCTCACACAGTCTCCACCTTGTCTCCTGGACTAGCGCAAGAAGGCAGGACTCAGTGCGGACAGGTAAGAGGAGCTGGGGCTGGTAGGTAAAAAGAGTCTGTCTCAGGAGCTGGGGTCCACCCAAATCTAGCTGGGCTCCATGCGCAGCTTCTTCCTGTTGGGTGTCTCGTCTGGTTCTGATTCAGAGCTGGAGTCGGATCCGCCGTCAAAGGCGGACACTGCGCTCCCTTTACGGTTTGTGTACAAGCTGCTATCAGAGGAGTAGTTTGTCTGGAGCTGAGTGTTCCCCTTGGCCTTCTCAAGAGCACGAACTGCAAGTGGTACACAAAAACAGAAAAACAAACACAGCGCTACAAACACTGCATACTGCAAACGAGAGATTGCACCACAGGACAAAACATGCAATATCTATTTAACAGTTCTTCCACTTACCCTGCTGCTCCAGCAGTGCATTCTGCTTCTTTAAATCGTCAATGTCTTGCTGGTGGGTATGGTTTTTTCGCCTCATGTACTGGATGTACTCCGTGGCTTTGTCTAGAATCTGGGCTCGGGAAGCCTGATTAACAGAAATCTGTCAGACCCATGGGGCAAAGCAGCAATGTCTCTTTGTTCAGGCAGAACGTGTTTCAATAGCTGTGGTACATCTGTATCCCAGTAATATCCAGTGTTAACACAGTATCTTGATTAGCACAAGAATATAACTCGGTGAAACAAAACATAATAGGCTGTAATTGTATCTAGATTGCTCATTAAGCTAATTAACAGCTAGTATCCCACCAGTGTGAATGTATGCAGTTTTTCTCATTTTCACAGCTCTGACAAAACGTGCATTATACACACAGTTAGTTCTGAAGTCACCTCTCCTTTGTGTTTCAGTAAAACTAACTGCTCTACATTTATTAGCTTCAGTTTCACTTGTGATGGCAGAACAATGGAGGCACAACAGTGCAAGTAATGGAAAATCTGTGTTTCAACTTCTTTAACCATTATGTTATACTGGTATGTGATAGCAAGTTTTTTGCACAAAGAGTTTGTGTGCAAAGATGAAAAACTACAGACCCCAAAAAAACTGCCAGTAAGCAGTATCCAAGGTCATGAGGCACTTTTTGTTCCTGTGGGAAAAAATACTAGCAAGTACAAAGGAGCTGACATTTTCCTATTCAGCATCTATGCAGGTATGAAGACTGCTCATGGCATGGTGACCCTTTTGCAAACACTCTATTCAATAAATATCTGAAAGAAAGCGTGGTTTCAATGCTTAGCTTGTTTTTTCACGATGACAGCGATGTTGCCCAATACAATGGGAATTCAATGCAGTACTAGAAATTATGCTTAGCATTGGAGAAAATTAGTTTTTCCTCCATGCTGACATAACAACTGCCTTTTGCACTTTTAGCATGAAATATGGAATGGACTACAGAAGCAGAGACATCACTTTTCATCCAGCATTTAGGCTGCTAAGCTGCAGACTCTATAGAGCTTCTTTTAAGCCTGTTTAAATCCACCAAGGAGAGGAGTCAGCTTTTGAATGAATACACTACTGTGGACCAATGACTGTAGAAAATGTGGAAAACGTGCTTATTGGCATGTAAAGGGTCATGTTCCTCATAAATTACTCATTTTATGCTGTAAATTTTGGGCATAACCTCATGACTGGCAGCTCTGACTGCCAGTCTGTTTTGTTCGGGGGGGGGGGGGGGTATTCCCCAACACAGCATAATGGGAAATTCTGGCTTCACTTTTACACAATGGGAGGAAGTGGATCCACGTCATCCATGCTTTCTATAGTCATTGTTGTGAACACAATTCATAAATGCATGACTTTGCTTGGCAGAGTACCTATTCCTACAAGTGACAACTTCCTCTTTAGTGTGACCATGAAAGAGAGCTGCCCAACTCAGAAGTGTATTTGGGTGCAAACTCAAACTTCTAAAAAAGTGGCATCATAATATGAACCCTGAAAATGTACTTGGTGACATCTAATTAACTTTAATTCGGGATTAAAAAAAATGCAGCTGCCTTTTTAATGTTGTCCTTTTTTCTTCAGGGGGTTGCCACAGCAGATGAATCCGCATTCATAATTTCACTGAGATTTTACACCGAATGCCCTACCTGACACAACCCTCCCATTACAGAAGAGGCTTCTGTACCTCCTCGAGTCAAACCAGGAACCTTTCACTTGCAAGGTGAATATGCAAACTTGAAATGATCTTGGGGAAAAATGTACTTTCCACATGAATAATAAATCCAATCTCCAGAAAAGAAGGTCTGCTCGAATAGATAAGGGCCAGTGTTTAACATTTGTTTGGCCTGAGGCTGTGCTGAAAGAAGTATTTGGATCCTTAAATAGCAAAACCACAATGTAAACAGCCTCTTATAAGGCTTGCATTCAAAGTTTTACAAGAGTAATACTATTATAAAATTCCTTGTATGTGTGTGTGAGGTGAAACCTGCTCATGGGACACAATGAAGAAACTTAAAACTTTGAAAGAAGCTGCTGAGCCCTTAGATGGGTCGCCAATGCGATCCCCTTGAGTCGAAAATCCTTTATTTCTTCACAGGTAGTTTATAATATGAAAATATTTTCCTCACCTTCTCCCCTTGTAATGCAGGCACAGAATCTCGTAAACTGTGAAAGCTGTCTTTAATGTGGTCCCTGCGTTTGCGCTCCAGCGCATTGTGATGTGCTCGCTTGTCTGCCTGCAAAGGAAGAGGCAACATTTACACCATTTCTCCAAACACAGGTCATTTATACAAAATGTACACACCCAGTTCTTTAACATATCCCTCTGCTTTAAATGGATATTGCATGTACCGGTGTTTCAATCAACATCCAGACATAAAACAGCACGAACCTGTGCGTTTATAAGGATATGATCTGTTTGCTTAAAGGGTTGGCCCAGCATCTGTCAGTCTCAACAAGAACTATTTATCGACTCTTAGGCCTACCTTCTCTTTGCTCTTTTTACGTAGACTGAACTAAACCAACTGACACTTATAAATCCAAATCTGTGCTGTAAAAAGCAAATAAAACATGCCTATCCAGCTTGATTGGCATTTTTTTTTTTTTGGGTTACACAAACTTCTCACCATGGCCAACTTTATAATATCCACCACAGTCTGTGTGGAGAGTTGTTCTCGCAATGTCATGGATATTAAACAGTTTGTGAGTCATGTAATACCCAGTCCTCTTTGTGGCTAACCCAGTGAACAAGCAGTACCTTTTAAAGTTATTCATTACCAGAGGTGAGAAGTAACGAAGTACAAATGCTTCCTTACTGTACTTAACTACAGTTTTTAGGTATCTGTACTTGGAGTATTTTTTTTTCCTGACAATTTTTTACTTTTATTCCCCGCATTTTAATTCAAATATCTCCACTTTCTCATGTTTACGTTTTCAAAACAGGCTCGTTACTTTGGGTTTAGCACATTTGAGGGAGCTACTGATTATTTAACATCACTGCATGTCTTCACGACATCACACTGATTTGAACTTAAACAGAGGGAACAAAACCACGTGAAAGACAATCCTACTGGTGTATCCATCTTCAGTGCTAATCGTGTGAGACTGATGTAAAAGACGTAGAGATGAAAGAGACAAAAAAAAAAAACATACAGTTTGCACATCCACCTACAATGTAGGCAACAGGAAATGGAGCTAGCTTCTTTTATCTGCTTGTTTTTCTCTGCTTGTGTTTTACATAACAGCTGTTCAAGCTCAGTACATTCATAAGAACAAGTAAAAGAAGTTGAAATAAAGATACTATTGACATGAAGTAATATATTTATATATTATATTAATATGGCAGGTTTGGTTAGCTTTGCACAAAAAAGCTGGTAGAAATGTCCTTTAAAGCGCTTCTTGTTACTTTTATACTTTTCCAAAGAAGTTGAATCAGTACTTCAACTTCTATTAGTCTTTTTTAACACATGTACCTTTACTTCTTCCTTATAGAATGTGTGCACTTTTGCCACATCTGTTCATTCCAGAAATTTTTGCAGCTTGTGGCAAATAGTTTAGATACAGCTTTCCTCAAACTAATCTTTATAATGGAGGTGTTAACTTTAGGTAAATCTTAATGGTAAATGGACTGGTGCTTGCTTATATAGCGCTTTTCTACTCTAACTGAGCACTCAAAGCACGTTTTACTACAAGCCTCATTTACCCATTCACACAGCACTTTATTCTATGCCTTTAAGCACATTTAACTGTCACACACACACTCACACTCCGATGGATGCATCGGAAGCAATTTGGGGTTCAGTGTCTTGCCCAAGGGCACTTAGGCATGCCGACTGGAGACCAGAGATCGAACCACTAACCTTCCTGTTGGAAGACGATCTGCTCTACCCCCCACCACAAATGTTTATCTTGGTTTGCTTGTAGCTTTCATACACTCATCACAACAAGTCAAATGTTATAATCAGTATAAAAATTTCTTTGAGGTGATTGAGTTTCAATTTAGGTACTAGCATAAGTTACAAAGAACATTTTCTACTCCAGAAAAACTGGTAATTTACATCCACAGTCCCAGTGCAAGCTAGGGTTGTGCAATATGAATATATATATTGGATGACAAAATAAAAACATCTATCTTTACATATTCTGCTCTAGCCTTTATTTCAGTGTCACAAAACTGTTTACTAGGGATGTTCCTGACCACTAATTTACGAGTCTGACAAACATACAATTACTGCATGTGTATTTAAGAGCTACCTGAAACCATTTATCACCATCTCTGATATTCAAATATTGTTTTAAATGTCGCTGACATGTGCTACACTTTGCGCTGTCTGTAAAGTTGTGCACACACAATGTCAGCTGAGTTTACCCAGTCTAACTAAGGTTAGGACTGTCAGAAGCATAAGCCTTCTTTTTTTGCAGGCTGTATTTTCCACCACTTGTTTACAACTTCCCATCGTAGGGAGAGGGAGGCAAACCATCTGCTGGGGCTGCAGCCCTGGTTAATGAAGGGCGGAGTCACAACATCTTTCATTCAACAGGTGGGTGCTAGTTTACATCAATAAAAGAGGAATAATTCATTAATCAGCTAACTAGTAGTGCACATCTCTACTGTTTACAGCAATATTTTTTCATCATTTGGAAATGGGAAACCAACACAGCTTAATCCTCTGGTACAGTTTAAGTTTGAAAAGGTCTCTCTTTTCATTTGGTATCATATACACCAGTATATACATTAGGCCTGTGTTCATTTGCTCTTAAAAACTGCTTTATATTTTTTACGTTAATATTTCACATGTTTATATTCCAAAACATTTGCTCACAAGTTCTAAATAAAAGGAAAAAGGTAATCACTTAAGAATGAGTACCATTAATTTGAGTATATATTTGAAAACATATAAAAGAAACAGTCCTTTCCATCCAGTCATTCACTGAATTTACAGAAAACGTACTATATCGTGATATAGAATGTCATCATGATATGAGATTTTAGTCGTATCACCCAGCCCTAGGGCAAGCCATATAACAATACACAATATACACCTGATAATCACAGGCAAATACCTCACACTAAGTTAAAACTGATCATTTGAAATATGAATGTGAAATCCAAGCATTTCCTGCAAAATTTGCTTTTAGTAAGCACTGCTAAATGGAATTACACTGAAGCACTGGATGCACTGGCTTAGAGGGCCTCACAGTACATGTATACTGTGGCTCTAAAGCTGGAGATCCCAGCTTAGGAAGAGGGGGAGGGGAATCCATAGTTCTGAGTAATATGTGACCATACTGAGGCCGTTTCTGAGATGATTTCAGATGCACGCCCAATTAAAAACACCACAGCACACTTTGAGATGGGAAAATTCAACTGATTTCTGCAGCACTTGCGTGCAGTGGGGTAACAGATGCACTGGCAGACTGGGTCATTTAAATGCAGCTGCAGCAGCACTGGATTATCGTAGGAAACCTTAATTCAGAAGAGGGCTGCAGGGAAACGTAGAATAACCAAGCTGATTCCTAATCGACAAAACATCAACACGACTCCAGGCTGGCGCAATGCAAAGATGGCAATACAACCAGTACACGATGTACGACAGGAGAACACGGACTTAACTAGCCTTGTATTTAAAGTGGGTATCATATACTGCCTTCAAAGACACATCAACATTAAAAATAAAACAAATATGGAGCCAATACGACATTTTAACCAGTCGGCCATCAGTCAGCAATGCTAAATACAGCCGGGTTGACGTGAAGAGATCACCCCGCTATGGAACCAATATAAAAGCTGCCTTTGATGTAAACCCATGCTGGACACAGTCTACGAACCCTTGTTATATTTCTATTCGGTACATCGTGTCCGGGCAGCCGTCCGTTCACCTCTCAGATGAGCTGACCTTGCGTCCAGCAACAGCTCAGCTGCTGTTTATTTCCAATACATGCCCAGCTTTAACGTGACATGCTCGTTCATTTTAGAGTTCTACGGATCATCTGAAAGCTGTAACGTAGTCCAACAGATCGAGTACTGTCAGCTTAGACAAACCAAGTCCTGTTTTGCTGGGTTGCCCCGCAGGAACCATCAATGTCGTGCAGCTGTAAGGCAGCGAAGCTAAACAACTAATTTACCACTTTCAATGTGTGCTGAGCTCGACTTTCATTGACGGCCAGCGGCGACGGGCTCCAACCAACACGCCTCCTCTAACAGCTATCCCCGAATGTGCCTTAAAAATCCAGCGCTAGCTGAGAAACCCCGCTAGCTAGCTAGCACAATCGGATAGCTGGAAGGAATGTTAAAGTTACTGTGCGGCTAACTAACTGGCTAGCTACTTCTAGGAGAAACTAAAGCACGTACATCGCTGTCGACTTCGATGTCATCGTTTTCACTCATTCTTCGGTACAAAAGGTATGAGAAAAGAAAACAGAGCGCAGCGAAAGCTGGAGGCAAATAATAAAACCTAGCACGGAGCTCTGCTACAGCAGAGACATGACGACCAACGGTTTCTCCACACGTGATTCGCCTACACACATGGAAGAGGAAAACACATACAGCGCAGGCGCGACAAAGCAAAGCTTTATGGGTCTTGTAGTAATTTGAATGTTTTTGAAGCTCCCTTGAGCTGGGCAAGTTGGGCACTTTTTCTGTACTTTCACCTCATACAAACATATCAGTCCGAGGACCACCAGTGTGTTTTCTCTAATGCAGTGGTTCTCAGGCTTTTTTTTTGGCATTCCCGACTTCAAAAGGCAAAAAATTTTGTGCCCCATATTTTATCGACTAACAATATAAAA
>VUQH01035850.1:15002-26051 GCA_015106775.1 Etroplus canarensis | reverse complement strand
GATGACCAGCAGGTGGGAGGAGGAGGCGTGGCCAGATCACACAGCTGGAATGGAAAGAGGTTAATGGTCCCCAGCCCAGCCCGACAGAACAGAGGGAGCAGGGGAGGTAGAAAGAGACAGAAGGGGCGGGGTCAGACCAGCGAGGGCAGGGGGAACCATGACAATCTGGCTGGCAGTCCCCCTCCTTCTCCTGGGGCGTATCTACTTTCCACCATGACCATGCCCCTTTCACTTAAATGCAGAGTGTCACTAAGAGATGACGCTTTCTTCACAAAAACTTTGACTTCTAGAGCTTCCAAATATTTTGATGGGATTTCATGCTGAAATATTTTCACTTGATGAAATATAGTTTTTGTCATGGTCTGCTCTTTAGTTTGGGTTTTTGTGGCTGGTTTTGTGTTCTATTGTTCCCTTTTGCTCCTTGCCCTGCCTGTTTTCCTATGTTAGTGGTCTCCGTCTCTGTCTCCCTCCCTGAGTCTGTACCTTCCCCAGGATTTCTTCCCCCGACCTTTTCCCCAGGTGGTTTTTGGTTTTGGACTGTTTTTCATTTTTGGCATAATAAAGCCCCTTTTGAGTAATCAGCCTGTCTCAGCGGTACTGCATCGTGGGTCCACGCCACACCTCACCTCGCCTTGACACTCACCAGTGACACTACTGTTGTGTGGGTAAACAGTGCAAACCTACTGGGTCTGTCATGGTCCTGGGATTGTGTAGTTTAGGTTTTGGTTCTGTTATTCTACCTTCTCTTATATTTAGTATGTTTTATTGTATTCTGCTGTCTGGGTTTTGAGTTTCTGTTATATTTTGCTTCATCCTGCCCTCCAGTCCTGCAAGTTGTATTTGAGTTCTATTTACTGCCTTCTGTGTGAAGTTGTGGTATTTTCCTGTTTCGCCTCATTCTTCTGTGTTTCTTGTATTTACTTTAAGTCTCTGTTCTAGTCCTTTTCTGTGTTTAGCTTATTATTAGGTTCCTAGGTGTCATCCTCTTGTGTTTATGTCCTTCTGTCAAGTTGTCATGTCTGCATTCTCAGTTGTGTTTCACGTTTCCTGTTTTACTTTGTATTGTGTTTTACTTCCAGTTTTGCTTCCTACCCCTGATTGTTGTCACCTGTGCTCTCTTCCGAATCTGTTGCCACTTGCCTTCTTTGGTGTTGTGTATACATATTTCCCACATGACGTCACAACATACGAGAGGCCGCCATTGCTGTAGGCAAGCAGTGGGCATTCAGGACACTTGAGGAAACGCCGCCAACCCAACCATTAACAAACTGATTGTATGCCTCCAGTAACTTGTAGGCCTGGAATTGCTCACTGGGATAAAAGCTGCGTGCCAACACATGTCTTAGACCCCCATTTGACCCCCATTCCTGATCAAAACGACATGAAACAGCGTGAAAATTGGGTTCCTGGCAATCTATTGTCGTTATATTCCCGTCAAAAGGCCAGCATTCACGTTGTGACCCCAGCGTGTTGTCGCAGCATTCAGGATGCACTCACAATGTATTCTCTTTTAATGTTGATATCGTTTGGCATCATTGCCCCTGATCATGCCATTTTGACAGGCTATTATCGGCAATACCGGGACTACATCGGGAATGTAACAGGAATTGTGCGTGATAAACAGCAGTTCAATGTCAGTTCACCACCAATAAAATGTCTTTCATTGTCATAGTATTGAGTTGGTGGCCATGCTGAAACTTCATGGTTCAGCTTTGCCTTTGCTAACAAGTATGGATCCACACCTATTATGCCGATTTTCTCATTGTATCTCTTTCTATCCTCCATACTTAATGATTCTACATAGTCTTTCTCCTTTTGCATTTTCATGATTTTGATCACAAGTCGAATCCGACATCAAAACAGTTTAAAATTCGTGGGGGAGATAAACAGCAGCATGTGTAAATAAGTACAGCTTGCCAACAAAGATGGCGTTGCTAATGAGGTCATGTGACCAAAAAAATGTGTCTGTGGGAACTATGTTTATATACACCTGCCTCCCTCTGCTCTTCGTTGTCTTGTCTATGTTAGTTCTGTGTATGTTGTCTGTTCCTGCTTGCTGTGGTTTTCATGCCTGGTATTCAAGTTTTTGGACTTTATTTAAGGATCTGTTTAGCTAAATAAAGCCTCTTTAAGTTTTACTCGTCTTGCCTCTTGTAGTCCTCCATTTGGGTCCACACTCTCCACACGTACAGATACGTGACAGGGTGTCTGTTAGTGTTGATGAGGCAATGCTGTCTGTTGAATTACACATTTCAAATGATAGTATGAAGGTATCTCATATAAAACACTTAATGAAGCATTTATTTGTTTGTGTATCTACAAAGCCTGCACTGGGCTGCATGCATTGCTTTCTTTCCAGAAGCTATCTATTTTGAATGTGGTTCTGTCTGTCAGTCATCATCCATGTTTCCTGGGGGCAGACTGTAACATGTCCTCGTGTCCATTTTCTTCAGTTGCAGAGCTTATACCTCTGTTCCTACTTGCTGTTCTATCAATCTTTTCATTTTTTTAAAAATAAGCACATACAGTATATTCACTTTTGAAAACACACACACTGTGTAAACACAGTGTGATTATTATTATTTCTTGAAACTTCAGTGTGACTCCTGACTCCTGACCACTGTTACATTCAGAGGAGTTCATTTGAAGTACAGCAGGAAGTGAGAGTGATAGCACTGCACTGGGGACTACTGCTTCTGTCACTGTATGCTACCTGATTGTAAAGCAAAAAGAGAAATAGAAGGACAGAAGAAAGAAGTCTGAAATCATGTGGGACAAACATTACTTTGGGATATTCACTGATTTCACAGATTTATAACAAGTCTGCAAGGTGCTTGGATCGGAATGTATGTGTTTAGAAAATTGACTTTAAAAGTATCTCAGCCTGGACCTCAGTGTAATATTCTGACTATGGACCGGTAACAAATTAAAATACGTGTTTTAATAGGGTTTTGGACCACCAGAAAAGACACTGATTCTAAAAGTCTATAAAATATTCCTTCTTTGGCTGTTTTGATGATTGTAGCTGGAAAGTTCTCTAAATCTTTTTTTTTTTTTTTTTTAAACAAAGAGCTAGATAAATATATTAGTTATTTGGTTATCCTCAATAATGACTGTATCAATAAGTATCTCATATCTGATCTTATTTCAGCTGCACCACAGCAGATCATCTGCCTCCGTCCCACCCTTTCCCTGCATCCTCTTCTGTCACACTAGTGCTCTACATCATCCTTCACTACATCCATGAACCTCGTCAGAGGTCTTCTACTTTTACTCCAGCCTGCTAGCTCCATCTTCAAAATCCTTTGTCCAGTATATCCAGTATCCCTCCTTTGGTTTCCCTGCGTGTGTGTGCAACAACATAAGAGTGTGTGTATTAGGGATATGTAATTTCCATATAACGGATAAATAAAAGAATGCCTTGTCTTATCTTACCTTGTATATGTCCAAACCATCTCAGTCTCATCTTTGTCCCTAAACCACTCAACTTAAGCTGTCCTTCTTATGCCCTCATTTCCAATCCTGTACATCCTTGTACTTCTCGAAAAATCTCAGCTTCTTCAATTCTGTCACCACCAGTTTCACCTCCTGTCTTTTTGTCCAAACCATACATTGTAGTAAGTTTCACCTCCTTTTTGTAAACCTTCCCTTGCTGCTACCCTTCTGTTACAAAGTACCCCTAACACTTGGGTCCACTCACCCCACACTGACTGGACTCTCTACTTCACCTCTCTTGTTCACTGTCTGTTGCTTTGGATATATATTTAAGCTCATCTACCTTCATTACTCCTGGTCTTTGCATCTGCACCATTCCACCTGCCTCCCTCTCATTTATACACCTGTTAGCCTGTCCATCACCATTGCAAACAAGAAGGGGCTTGAAGCTGATCATTGATGTAATCTCACCCCCACCTTAAACCCATCTGTCACTCCTACTGTACATCTCAGCACTGTTTTCCTGTCCTAACATATGTCCGGCACCACCCTCACATACTTCTCTGCCACTCCTGACTTCCGCACACAATACCACAGTTTTTCTCTTGGCACTCAATCATTTGCTTTCTCAAGATCCACAGAGACACAGTGCAACTCCTTCCCAGCTTCTCTATATTTCTCCATCAACACTCTCAAAGCAAGCATCACATCTGTAGTACTTTTTTCTCAGCATGAAGCCATACTGTTGGCCAGTGTTCTTCACATCTCTTCTTAACCTAGCTTCCACAACTGTTTTCCATATCTTCACTGTATGGATCATCAACTTTCTATCTTATGTCTGATAATGATTCCAAATATGTGCTTCTTATGGTATTAAAATAACCTGCTAGCTTGTAGAAAAATAAATAACTTTTAGTTAATATTCAGCATGTTGATCTGGTATATTTTAGATCTGACAGTGATGGACATGTCATAAACACAACTGTAAACTTTCAATCTAGCTGAATAGAAGGTTGGCCTTCTTTGGTTTTATACATTTGAACTTCTTATACATCCTATAAATTTTATTACAGGGGTTATTTAAGTTCTCCTTATTCCTGAATGACACAATTTACACATAAATAGAGCTTTAAAAATGTAAGGGGAAAAAAGAGAAAAGTGAAAATTGACAGATAAGAAATATGAGAGAAGAAAGAGCAGCCTCGTCTCACATACTTTGGCATCTTTGCTGTTTCGAGCTGTTGGATTTTATATTGTACACATACTATACAATAAAATAGAGGTAAATAATGGAGAAATATTTACACACTCACACAATGGTATGTATGATGAATGTCTATTTCTGCAGTGGCTCTCTTTATGAAGATACCTTCTCTTGTGTCTACCAGCATTAACTCACTAAAACATAGCATTCATCCACTTCTTCTCCTTCTATTTTTCCTCCCTTTTCCATCCATTCACTCATCCCCTCCATTGTCAGTGTTTCTGCCAGACCAGATTCACTTGAAGTCAAACATTTCATTCAGTTTGCTTTTTGCAGTCTCTGTCATTAGTTCTCAAAACACCAGTTCCAGAGTATTCATTTTATGTATTCATTTATTTATTTGCTTTATTCTTTCAGATCAATGTCTGTTATTATATCACTACTGTGTTAGTTTGAAGGAAGTCACTAAAAATCCCCTCATCCATTTATTTATAGTTTTGTGTATAAGAAAGTCCTGACACACCAAAAACTCTATAAAGAAATATATATTCTCTTCACAGCCAGGTGTATTCTCTCTGTGGAAAAGCCAATTCAATATATCTATAAACTGGATCATATTGCCCGACATACCAGTCTCTTTCTTTCCCCAGCTTTGCTCTCCCTGTCTGTCTTTCCTTTCATCTTTGCTGCTATCAGCTCGAGCAAATCCACCAAAAATACATTAAAAAATTTCCATCGTCATGCGTCTCAGATGATGGTAAATCACCATTATCTTTTATATGTACACCTCCTCCACTCCCTAAAGTGTGGCTTTTTTATTCACCCATGACTGCATCTGTCCACATCATCTCCATCGTTCCTCCTCAAGCTTAATTTACTGAAACTAAAATCCTTTCCAAAACTCTCCACATTCCATGTACCCATACAGCCATTTAACCTATCAAAGTTTATATACTACTGGGGCATGAGGTCAAAACAAAAGGTAAATCTACTTGTTTTCTGATTAATATTTCTTACATCCGACTGCTGACTTCAGATATATACTGTGGGACTAACCTTAAATATGAGTACACATTTCTAAGACAGGATTTTATTCTTACATTTTACTTTTTTTCACCAGATCTAACTCTATAGTATGTATCTGACATTTCCATACTTCTGGATTCCCTAATGTTTACTTAAAGAAAGTCATATGTTTGACAGTACATATCAACATATCATAGACAGTTAATGTTTGTCTTTTCTGCATGTATCTTGTTGTTATATAGTGATAGGCAGCTTCTTTAGATTTCAGACTTTGGCCACTCTCTTTCCTCCTCCATTATCGCTGTGGGGTCACAAACACAGATACTGTTCAGCTAACACTGTATGAGGGACACTATTCATCATGGCATCATGACAGTATACCAACAAAACATACTTACATATTCTCAATTTACTTTCCTACCCCATTTTTTCAGTCATTCCAGTCATTCATGCATTTGCCTATATTCTCATCCCATCCATCAATCCTTTCTTTCTTGATTCACTCTTCACACTTGCTCATTAACTCACGTTCTCAGATTCCACCTTTTTGAGTTTTCTGCTTCTCTTTCTTTGTTCTGTCCCTTTTCATAAACATCCCCTTTTCTCTTTCTGCTAAAAGCTAACCCAGTATGTACTCTGCATTCTCCTTCTCCACTCCTTTCCTGCTCATCCATACTAACCCCCTTTCTCAGCTGGAAAAGCTTGAGTAGTTCACTTAACACAATTGCCTCCCTACCCACACAAATATTCTTACCATGCTTTGTGCTCATCTTCCACCAGGTCTGTTCTGTATTTTTGTTTTTATTTTTTCATATTTCCCTCTTTGCTATATTTCTGTGTTGTCCTGCTCTCCTAGATAATCAGCAGCTAAACTACTATTCCCTGTCATCGTTTCATAAATTTTGCAAATTTTACTTTCAATGCCAGCTTGGATTCAGCAGTCTCCATAGCTGTCTTTCTATCTTCTTTCCTGGGCCTTGTATGTAACATGAACCTCATGCTTACTTACTTTCCCTATCTTTCTTTGCTTATTTTTTCTCACTCCAAATAACAAACTAGCCTTGTTTCTGTTGATTGTCTTATACCAGCACTCAATGCATCCTGTATCTCTTCTCCCTTCCATGGCCTTTACAGTTCATTCATTCCTTCCTGCTCTCCACATTTTTCCAGCACAGCCCCCCTTCTCTCCTGTATCCCCTACTCACTTCCCTCTTCTGAGAATCAAACAGACACATTGTCTAAAAGCAGTAGGGCTGAGAAATACCCACACATGCTCACACACAAGCACAAATCTGCACACTAACTACAGAGGTAAGTGTTGGAAACATCTCAGGCAATGCAATGATTTGGAGGTTAAACCACTGGGCAATGCTGCCATCCACTGGAATTTGTTGATACAACATACCTTAGCGATAAGTTAATAGCACCTTCTTAAAGAAGACGATTTGGCAATCACAGAAAAGCATTGCTACACATGATCAGATCATGATTGCTCAGTTCCATGTAGCTGTTCTGGAATTAAGGTCCTGGATTTGTACTTTCTGAGATACCTGAATGGAACAATGCTTTCCCTAGAGTAAAAATAAATTTAAAGAATCATCTGAAAAAGATCTGTTGGAGTAGAACCACCAAAAATGAAATAAAATAAAACACACTGCATTTTTATATAATGAATTCTATGTCAATGATGGATAATAAGCATACTTAGGCATACTTAAACTCACTTTATTAGGTACAGTTGTTCAACTGCTTGTTAATGCAAATATCTGTTTCGTTAATCACATGGCAACAACTCAGTGCATTTTTGCAAGTAGACATGGTCTATATGCTGAAGTTCAAATAGGGCATCAGAATAGGGAAGAAAGATGATTTGAACAACTTTGAATGTGGCATGGTTGTTGGTACCAGACACACTGGTTTGAGTATTTCAGAAAATGCTCATCTACTGGGATTTACCCACAAAACCATCTCTAGGGGTTACAGAGAATGGTCTGAAAAAGAGAAAATATCCACTGAGCAGAAGTTCTCTGGGCAAAAATGTCTTGTGATAGCCAGAGGTCAGATAAGAATAGCCAGATTGCTTGAAGCTATTAGGAAGGCAGCAGTAACTCAAATAACCCCTTGTTACAAACAAGGTATGCAGAACAGCATCTCTGAATGCATAACATGTTGAACCTCAAAGCAGGTGGGGTATAGCAGCTCAAGACCACAAGGGTGCCATTCTAGTCAGCTAGGAACTTTAAACTGAGGCTACACTTGACACAGGCTCACCAAAATTGGACAATAGAAGTTTGGAAAGTCTGGTGAGTCTTGATTTCTGCTGTGACATTTGGGTGGTTGATTAGAATTTGGCATAAACAACATGAAAGCATGGATTCATCCTGCCTTATATCAACAATTCAAGCTGCTACTGGTGGTTTAATGGTATGGGGGATATTTTCTTGACATACTTTGGGCCCCTTAGTATCAACTGTGCATAATTTAAACATCATAGACTACCTAAGTATTGTTGTTGACCATTTCATTCATTTATGATCACATAGTATCCGCTTCCACTAGGATAACGCACTACGTCACAAAGCTCAAATCATCTCAAATCATCTGGTTTCTTGAACATGATAATAAGTTCACTGTACTCAAATTACCTCCATATTTATCAGATCAAACCAATGAAACACCTTTGGGATGTGGTGGAATGGAAGATTCGCATCATGGATATACAACCAACAAATCTTCAGCAACTACCTGATGCTGTCTTGTCAGTATGAACCAAAATCTCTTTGGAATGTTTCCAACACCTTGTTGCACGTATGCCATGGAGAATTAAGGCAGTTTTGAAAACACGAGAGGTGCAACCTGATACTAGCAAGGTGTACCTAGTAACATAGGTGTATATAGCACTTTTCTACTCTAACTGATCATGCAAAGCCCTATTTTTAATACAATGCATATCTTTCAACATTCTGGCTATTCTCTCTTTTTAACTATCACACACAAATTCACACTCTGATACATTTGGCATTCTGGGGTTTTAGTATCTCTCCTAAGGACACTTGGAGAGCCAGGGATCAAACCTCTAACCTTCTGCTTGGTAGGGGACACGCTCTATCCCACAAGCCACAGCCACCCCAAGATAAGCAGTTCATTTTGGTTACAAAGCTAGATATACAATTTCCATTTTAGCCACAAACATGTATGCTTCATTCAAGCTCTCAGTCATCACAATTGCAGCACATTAACACACATGCATGTACTGTTTCACTGTATTCAATAATTACACATGACACACATTCTTTTGATCCACTAGTAATAGAGGCATAATAGTTATATAATATTAACAAACCCCAACAGAAGATATGGTTTCAGTCATATGCAGATTGCAGTAGTTCAGTAGTTAACTGTACCCTCATGAAAAAGCCTTTAAAAATCAAATGTTTTCTAAAGTCTCCTGGCAACTCTGTTTTATTCCCTCTCTTTGACCATTCATGTTATTTACATTACATTTTTTATTTTGTGACCATACCTTTGCAATTTGCACTACAGACTTGAAGAGATGCTTTGGATCTTCTCAGGTGATGCTCACCTATGACTTTTAGTCCGGTCTTAAGCCAGAGGTACACAACTCACGTTGACCGAGATAAAGCAATTGATTGAGAGAGTCAAAGTACACCATCACACCGAAAACCTCTTTGACTGCTTTTGCCATAGATGTATTTCTTGCTGAATGATGGAATGCCATCTACTGAATGTTATTGCATTCATGATTCTTCTGTCAGCAGTGAAATCATTATTAAATTCCAGTGTGTTAGTTTGATGTATCATAGAAGAAATGGTATTCTTTGGGTCATAAGCTTTTCCATTTTTCCCCATACTTGGTTTTTCAATTATTTTGATAAAGGCCAAGTTTTGCCCCATCATCCCACAGAACATTATACCAAAATTCTATACCATTTTCTTTTGGAATGTTTTCTTTAAACTGCAATCTGGCCTTTCTGCCTCAGAAGCTTAGCGTGGGCTTGTAACTTGTTGTGAATCTTCAGAGGTCATGGTCGTGAAGTCTTCTTCTGAAAACTGACAAGAAACATTCCCACTTAGAACCTAGAGAGCATTGTTGACTTGCTGGCAGTCATAAAGGGAGCTTTGTAAAGCGCTCTCTAAAAAGAAAGTTTTTACAACCCGAATGTGGAACGCTTCAAAAACAATGTTCCTCAACATCAAATTGCAAAGGCTTTGCAACTCTCATCATCTACAGTGCATAACATCATCAAAAGATTCAGAGAGATTTCTCTGTGCGTAAGGGACAAGGCCGAAGACCTTAATTGGATGCCCCTGGTCTTCGGGCCCTCAGACACAGACACTATGTCATCTTGCTTTTTTGTACTTAGTTTTGTATATCTTGAGTATTCCTTGGTTTTTGACTTCCCTATGTTTCCCTGTTTGTTTATGTATTTTGGAGTTTTGCTGTAGTTCTGTTTATTGTTGCCTTTTTACTCATCTGAGCCTTCCTTTGTTGCTTTCAGTTCCCCAGTGTGTTCTCTATGTTCATGTCTGATGTCAAGTTACTATTATGTCACGTTCTGCCTTGTTTTCTGTTCCTGTTTTATTTTGTAGCCTGTTCAGTCTTGTGCTCTGTGTTGAATTTTACTTCCTGCCCCTGATTGTTGCCACCTGTGTCCCTCTCCCTCCTGTTTGTCATTTGCTCGTTAGGCTGTGTCTGTTTATACTCTGTGTTCCTTCAGTTCTGTGTCATGTCCTCGTCGCTGCTATGTGGATTTTTGCCTGTGTGAGCTGGTTCTGCCTTATTGTTTCCTGCTTTGGATTTAGTTTCATGGACTTTGTAACCCCTTGTGGTGAGTGGCTAATAAAGCTTTTTCAGTTCTCCAGTCTGTCTCTGAGTCTGCATATTTGGGTCCTGCCTGCACTCTCTCACACCAATGACACACTGCATCACTCATCAGCATGATTGTGTCACTGATGTTATTAAATGGGCCCAGGAATACTTCCAGAAACCGCTGCTGGTTAACACAATCCGCCATACCATCTGCAGGTGCCAACTAAAGCTCTATCATGCAAAAAGAATGCCATACTTGAACATGGTCCAGAAGCGCCATCGTGTCCTGTGGGCCAAGATTCATTTGAAATGGACTGTTTCAAAGTGGGAAAGTGTTCTATAGTCAGACGAGTCCAAATTTGACATTCTTGCTGGTAATCACAGACGCCATGTCTTCCAGGCTAAAGAGGAGGGAGACCTTCCAACGAGTTATCAGCGTTCAGTTCAAAAGCCACCATCTCTGATGGTATAGGGGTGCATAATTACATACAGTATGGGCAACTTGCTTGTTTTGGAAGGAACTATGAATGCTGAAAGGTATATAAAGGTTTCA
>VUQH01035849.1:0-20256 GCA_015106775.1 Etroplus canarensis | reverse complement strand
CGTTCACCATCCAACCTGACAGACCTGGAGAGGATCTGCAAGGAAGAATGGCAGAGGATCCCCAAATCCAGGTGTGAAAAACTTGTTGCATCATTCCCAAGAAGACTCGTGGCTGTACTAGCTCAAAAGGGTGCTTCTACTCAATACTGAGCACAGGGTCTGAATACTTATGACCATGTGATATTTCAGTTTTTCTTTTTTAATAAATTTGCAAAAATTTCTACATCTCTGTTTTTTTTCCTGTCAAGATGGGGTGCTGAGTGACACTCATATTAATGAGAAATAAAATGAACTTTTTTGATTTTGGCAAATGGCTGCAATGACACAAAGAGTGAAAAATTTAAAGGGGTTTGAATACTTTCCGTACCCGCTGTATTTAAATTGCAATTATTTTACAAGGTTTATCATTTAAAAAAATATTTCTGATTTTTTTTTAAAGCAAAATACAGTTAGTGACCAAAAATAAAAGACTTTTTGACATGCAGCAATTTGCAAAGCAGAACAAAGAAAAATACAACACACCAGTTCCTGTGCCACCACAATATATGTTATGGGCTCAGCCAAGCTACCCCTATAACCAGAATGTCACATAGTAGATTATCTCGTTCAAGGTCCATCACAATTCACAGGTTATTGTAATATGTGGAGCACAGAAAGAAAGTGATAAGTTTTCTTATCACTGGTTGGCTGTATTGCACAAACTAATCCGAATTAAAATCCTTCAAGGATAATTAAAATCAAATCAAGGAAGATCACAGGACAAATTAATCTAATTCACGAACAAAATACAAGTTTTTGAGTTTAGGACTATTATGACTATATGATCAGCAGTAACCATGGCCATAAAAAGCACGATTTGTGAATGCATCAGCATGTCACAGCACTGACCATACTACTGATGTTAGCATAATGGTGATAGTAAGGCCCCAACAATGCCTTCCTAATGTAGACGTCAATCAAAAGGACCACTCCCTCCATGATGACCAATAAGATGATGATCATCACCATCTAACAGGATACAAGTGCTATCCAACATGCGTGGCAAAGTGAGACTTCAAGCTGTCAAAGCACGATTAGCAGTAGGTCTACCATCTAAAAGAAGAGGACCATCAAAAATCTGCCAGCACGACAGGAAAGAAAAATACAGGAATAACAAGAGTGGAAAACTTGCCCTATTATCACCTGCCAGGACCCAGTGCTATGCTAGCCCTGGTTCTTGGCCACCCCTGACCAAGTATGAGATATTATTATGTCATATATAAACCTAATGACAGCCTTTATAAATAAATGACAGGTGCACACACAAACATTAATTTTATGAACATTACAATCCAGACCAACACTCCTGAAAATGGAAAAGGGTACATAAAATGACAGTATCATCTTGACTTTCAGCAAAACTTGGGTGAAGACCCATTTGAAGATCACTAAACAAGTTTCACTAAAATCTGGCCAATACTCTAGAAGGGAAAGCCATTCGTGTGAATTGTGGATGGAGGAGCAGATGACAAGCATTAGCCCATCAATATCTCAGCCAGATGAGCTAAAAATTACCACTCTTCACCAGTAGTGAGCATGACACAAAAATGTCATTCTACAAATTTTAGTATTGTCACTGTGAGCAATTTAGCAGCATTTAACTAAAACCGCTCAGCCTAACAGAGCCATTACTATGGCCATGCATTGCTCTTTGTTGTTGATGTTGTCATTATTAATAATATTCTATTTGACTGTCGTCAATGTCAACACATTATGATGCTAAAATAATTTTTTGCTATATCACTGTCTCACAATGAATTAATCCAACAACAAAATGACATCTCAGTTTGTGCAGGCCCACTCAATCTGTGCTAAAGTGCATGTGTACAAGAACACTGGCTGACAGACACACTGAGTATCCATCTCTTTTTTCTGTGTAGGAGTACAAAGCAACATATTATCCAGACTGTGGTTCCTGGAGGGCAATAAGAACCCCACACAGTTAAACCTCACGTAGGAGGACATCAAAAAATGCTTCCTTCTCTCTCTGGAATCAGCTAATAAAACTGTTAGCAGCCCTGCCAGTATGCTACTCATGCAATCAGGGTTACACCAACAAATGCATCATCAAACTCTTAAACACATGAACAGGCTGACTTGAGGAAATAACCTGGAATCACTTGTTCTAGTCTATTCACAGTCAAGTGGAGCACAAGCCATGACTGAGGTGAATCTCTGGGGAGAGATCAGGTCATTCTGATTTCTGTGATTGACTGAATATGTGTGTGTGTGTGTGTGTGTGTGTGTGTGGGTGTGGGTGTGTGTGGGTGAGAATGTCTGTGTAGCTGCTGAAATATCAAACTAAGCAAATATAATACAAACAATAACTTGAAATTGAAACAAATACAAAAAGCACATTCATGCATACATGGAACAGAACTGTAGACAAACAATACAAATGCCCCTTTTCCACTTCATTATACCTACGTGTGTTACATGTGAACACAAAATAAGTCCAACAGGAGAGCAAAAGCAACAGCAGCTGGGGAAGTGCTGCCTGTACCAAGTGTTACAAAGAGATAATAATGATGTATTACTTTGTAACTCTCTACTGTTAGAAATTGATGGTGATGACTAATGGCATCTAATGATGATGACAATGATGAAGAAGGCAGTGGATGATGGGTCATAAAAATGACTGATGAACCATGCTCAAACTTGCGCCCGTTGAGAGCCGATACCACTCTCGCTGGGCTTTATGATAGAGCATGTTGTTGTCTTTGCTGCAATTTGTAGCAAGTAGCACCAACAGCCATATTTCTAATGCAGCAATTAGCATTTCAGAGAATCCCCTGACTGAAAAATAGCCTTAAAGCAGATTGAACATCTTGCTTGGTTTTCATTTCTCTTCAACAGTGCTTTGGAGCTGATCCAACAAAACAATAGCACTTCACTGAGCTGGCACGGGATTTATTTAGTCAGAAACCAATTTTGCAGATCAGCCCGTTACAATTCAGTCAATGGCCAAATGGATTCATATGACGTCCTTCAGATGCTGCTAAAGTAAGCAGCGAAGAGAAATGAAGACGTGCATGGTAAATGTGATATCCACCACTGAAGAAAATTATTAACAGTAAGGCACATGTGACTCAGTAACAGTTTTAATATGATAAAGGCCTTACATAAAGGACTGTATAATTAGAAATTTAGTATCTCTGAAATGTTAAGTACGTAATATTAATTTCAATTCCAATATAATTTATAAGACTGTGTGAGGCAGAGAACTGCACATCAGCACTGGAACTGTTGCTTAGATTGCTGAGGCTTCAAATCCAAACATGAAGGCATCCCAGCATGAGCACTGACGAGAGCTTTTCACAACCTAGACACGTAAGCATTTTGTTGTGTGTGCCGCAATGAATAAGTAAACAGTAAGAGAAATGTGACTCTGTATTTTCACCACAGCTGTGCAACCTCACTCTAAGAATTCTTACTGTGTTCAACACAACTGCAAAAAGAAAGAAGAAATGTCAAATTCAGCCTTATGTGTCTACACACATCACCAATTATGTGAATGTTATAAAATAAAAATGCAGTGATATGACTAAGCAACCAACCTACTCATGATATCAAATGATATCAAATGCAATGCTAACACCCAGAATTTTAGCCAGGATAATGTTATCCATGGGGACCACCTCAGTATGCATGTTAGAGGTGAAATTTATTTTGCAAGATATTGCAAGAAAAAAACTTAGCTGGTCTATTCATCCTTTGGAAAGTGTGTCGAATGTCCAATTATTCATTTTATTTTATTTTATTTTACCAGAAAGTCCCTCTCAGACTAAAATCTCTGTATCAAGAGAGACCTGGAAAAGTACCCGTACAGGCTCACAACATGCAACAAATAAAATGCAACATAAAGTGCAGCACACACAACATGATATACAAAAATTCTCAACAAAAACAGCAGTGGCTTCTCGAGAGGCAAAAAAGAAACATGACTTCTACACCATATTCTTTATGATATCTTTAAATCCATCCCTGGACCCAACTTTGTTTAAGTTTAGATATTTCTGCAAAATATCCCCATGTCCAAGGTGCACAGTAATGAAAAATGCAGTCCACAGACCTGTCAAAATGTAGGCACATTGGAAAGCAACAGTTTAATGGAGCGTAGGTGGTAACTACCAGAGCTGTGACAGAGAAGGGTACATAAGTAAGCTGGAAGTTTACCCAGTATACTTTTATGGATAAAAATTATATATACCAGTGCTGCTGCTTGAAAGCATTCAGTCAGATGACCAACCCACCAAATCATAAGAAATACAATGGTTAATAAGGTAATCTGCAGTTACAATTAAACATAGACATGCATGGTAAACTGAATCAAGGCTCCCTAAACTGGAGGAAGCTGCATGTATAGGATCAGCAGGTTATCAGTCAGTGGAACACCAAAGCCAGGAGTCATTGTTTGAGGACTATAAATGGCTGTACAAAATCTAATGGAAAGCCATCTTTTTCATCATTCCCATTTTAATTCTACTTGAACATTTGAATCTGGACTAAATGAAGTACCTAGATCAAGCACTATCCATAGAACCTCTCCTGTGTTAAGGCTAAAATCAACTTGCAAGTCAAAAACCAAAAGGTTACTTCACAAGCTATTCAGTGCTAACCATTTACTAGAATGGTTGGATTAATTTCACAGCAATAAAATAAGTCTCATAGTCCACCACTTTCACAGTTTAAAGTCATCAAACATAGAATTCAAGTTTGGGAGGAAGTCTTTGGAATTCAAGAAAAGTTATCTGCAATCCACCTTTGAAATTTAGTTCTCACTCTGCTGGCTAAAGAGCAGTGAAACCTCATTGTGGGGCACTCTGTGAGCTTTTATCTGTACAATGAAATGATTGCCTCATGAGTGACATCCACAAGTTTAATGCTACCAAAGAGTGGGGTTTATCATCAGAAGGCGCTGCCATTTACAAGCTGTGTTAGCCTCCTACCTTCCTCTGGTACAGTTCTTCTGGTGTGGTTGACCTCAGGCTGACCAGACGGTAGTTCTTAATTACAGTGCGAGGGCGCTTGCGTGGTGGGGCGAACCGTTCCATCTCTGTCACATAATACAGGCCCTGCTTGATGTAGCCAAAGTAGCGGGCTTTGGCTGAGGACTCTTCATCTGAGTCAGATTCTCCACCATCATCTCCCTCCTCATCCTCGTTGGCCCCACCACTGAGGTTGCTCTCCAGGCGCCCACGCTTCTGGGCCAACTTCACCTCACACTGGTAAACAGGAAACAAACACAGAGACAACAAAAATTAAATGAGGGTGGAAGAACAAGACTTTTAATAACACTGCCATCATATAGCTTAAAAGCAAGCATAAAGCCACAGTTGTCTTTTTATATTTGGCCCAAATCATAAGATGAGGGCTGCGAAAAGGAAGAGTATGCACTCCTGATGATGGAGCCTTAGATTTGCAGTCTTTGCTCAGAATGACTTTGTGATGTTGCATGTGGACACGTTTGTGCCAGCATTTAATGATGGATGAAAAATTAAGCACGCAGCACAGTTTTATATCTAGTTGTGTTTAAGTTGGTAAGCACACTTAATTTAACACCCTAGTGCCAGCTCAGCAGGCTGTTTGAACACAAAACCACAACAAGGTCAAGCTTCTGAACAGAAAATCGTACCTGTCCAAACTGCTTTCTTTCACTTGTCTTTACCTGATATCTCAGATTTTATAGTTGTGCCCCTCTGGGTTTTTACTCAGAAAAGTGAAGCATATAGCACCTGTGTAAGATGTGTGCATAGCAATCATCATAAACAAAACAGGTCAAAATATTCCACATTTCTGGCGACATACTCGCAATGCGAACCCCAGCTCACATGAAAGCCCATGTTCAAGGCATTATCAATACACAGCTACAGATGCCCATCCCCCACTCTACACTGAAAGAGGGTGATGAAACCTTTCCCAAGAGTTAGCAGCAAAGAAAGTGCTCTCTTTTTATTGTGCTCTATGCAATCAGATAAAAAAAGATATTCAAAAAAAGCACAGGACTTAAAGCAAAGAGCAGTGTAACGCGATATCAGGGTCTTTGTGGGGATGAAGACATGGGAAAACATATTTCATCACAGGTCTTTACCATTATAGACACACATGCTTTCACACAATGACAATAACAAACTGAAAATACCTGCAGGGATATTCAGCTAATTTTGAGTCAGAAAAAATGTCCTTTTATGAAATCAGCTGGAAGCACACAGAACAGGTTCTCCGTCATCCAGGTCATAGAAGTCTCAAGGTGTTGAAGGCAACTGGACTTCTTTTTATGTTTGTGAAGAGGTTTCACCTCTCATCTGAAAGGCTTCTGCAGTTCTAAAAGCTTACGGGGACTCCCAGGTATTATTCTAGTGGAGTTGTCATCTTGAATATCCCCTGACCCTAAAATTTCACACCTTGAGTCAAACCCAGTTTTATGTGACCTGCACCAACTGTGAGGTCACCACAACCCCAACACCAGTTACTGGCACTGAGGATTTGCTGCAGTCTTCTCCTGAAGGACAGTCATCGCGACTCAGAAAAAAATTCCAAATGGCGCTGAAGCAAATAAATTACAGACTTTTTTCACAGTTCTCTCCAGAAAGTCTAATCTTTTCAAGTTGTTGCAGCATCTCCCTCTGTATAGGCAGAGGATCTCTCAGCCTGTGTAATGATATATCATTGAAATGGCGGTAAAAACTGACACAATCGCACATTTATGTCTTCAACCCACCTGCACCACACCAGGTTACAAGTGATACGAAAGTGAGATATGTGATAACATTTGTGACATCACTTTTGGAGCGTGTCACTGCACGCCAATGGAAGCCATAAACCTGGCTTAACGACTCACTTGGTGATAGGGTGGGTCAACAACTCACAGGACCACCTCCAAGGTGGCAACCTCATTAGAGGTTAAATACCTGAGACTCCCCATCAGCTTCCAGAACTGAAGAAACCTTTCGAGTGGGAGGTCAAAAGCTCAGTTGCCCTCAACTCAAGCGCTTCAGACTTAAGACTATATCACAAATTTGAGTACATACTTCTTTTCTAAAACTCTGACGTTTTGCAGGCTCATGTTTAATTAGAAAATGTCTACTCAAATCCATTTTCTACTTTTATTTTTAGATTAAAACAAAAGAACTGATCTCCTTATGAGAAACACGTGACCCATACAGTCTTTTTCATGTTTCTTGCCCAGACATTGCATGTTTGAATAGGCTCCAGGCATATGCCACCCTGAACTCAATAAGCAGTTTAGAAAACCGATAAGAGATAAAAAGAAAAAAACTGTCCTCTATTCTCCAATGTGCCTTTTAAAGCTCTGGAGTTCAAAATCTATAACCCGACTACTGCTCAAGGATGCTTTCATGAGACTCGCACATCACTGTACAAACTCTGTCCGCTTACCAAACCCCATATGAATACCACTACCTTTACATTTTTTTTTTTACCTCCAGACTGAGGAAGCCCCCATCATGTGCAGCAGTGACTCGAGGTGAGGGCTCAAACCATTCACAGGATTTCCCCAGAAGGTTGCGCAATGTCCTGACAGAAGAGACTGTGACAGAGCCAGAGCAGCGGGCCAAAATCAGCACGTTGTCATTCCACCAGTTCACATCTACCAGTGGATAGAACTGCTCCTTATCTGCAACAGATAGACATATGGCCACTGTTTAAAAAGTGACTGTCTGTAAGTGGAGGCTGGAACAGAAAAGATTGGTTCTCCTGTGTGTGATAAAGTTTGAGATCATAAACACTCATCCCAGTTAAAGTTTTTGAATTGGTTTCCTCCTCTAAGACACATTTACACATGTGGACATGTGACATTACTTGTCATGCTTGAGATGAAGTATCACACAGATTATTGCTTACAGAAGCTGTCACAGCTGTCATCAGTACTGGCCCAAAACTGTCAAAGCTGCACAAACAGAATACACACAGACACGTACAGGCAACTACACAGGATGTAGAAATACACACAGCCATGGGCAGCCTTCACTAGCACTGGAATACACTATATGGTTGTATGCTTAATAAGTATATAATTCTGTGAATAAGACATGTCAAAGATTGTTAAATTGCATCCAGAGTGGACTGCTATGTCCTCTACCAACTAGGCACTTTTTTGCCCTTCAGGCTAAAGTACCTTTTATTTTCTTCCTTCTCTCCAGCGATGTCTTCCACTCTGGGTTGATCTCCTCAAATCCTGGCTGTGGGGAAGACCAAAGGATGGAAGGAGGGAGGAAAAGGAAAAGAGAGAGCAAGAGGGGAGACGAAATTATTCTGCTAACCCTGTTTACACTTATAACACACAAACACACACAGAAGCTCTACCAGAGACGAAGTAGAACATACACACACGCCACAGAAATCCGCAAAGCATTCTGCAAATATAAGTTCTCCATTCAACGTGTCGCGAGCTGTCTGTTGGAAGCACACAAACACACACACAATCTTTTTCACCACACACACTCACACCTTGGTAAGAAAGAGTTTACATTAATGCAGTCAGCCAAGCATTTAATATAAAAATGTTACAACAACCCACCTAGGTTTACTCTGCTTAAGAAAATGATGGAGGCTTTCCCCAACACACAAACTCACACACAAGCAGCTTAGAAGTGTACCTGCTGGTCCTGGCTCCATGTGGCCCTCTGTTTAAGGGAGGGGATGTCCCAGAGAGAGAGGCGACCGGAGAAGTGGATGACAGCCAGCAGGGTGCCATCGGGGCTCAGACTCATGCGAAACACACCATCCTAAACAATGCAGTCACACGCAACATTTTTTTTAAAGAGAATATTCACCAGCTCCCTCAGGCTAAACATTTAATTTTCAAATCAAACAGACAAACAGAGGAGGGCTGCACTACCTTTTCTTCTCCTTGTCTGGAAAAAAATCTAAAGCTGGGAATCCTGAAGAAACCTCTTTTCTGATTCTAACAAAAACAGAATATGTAATGTGTTAGGTTTGCTTGGGTTTTTTTTTGCATAAACACGTGTGTACATGTGCAAACCTCACCATACTGACATCATCCTCATAGCTGGTGACCTGCTTGTAGTAAGGTGAACCAGAAAGAGCCCTCCAGGCTGTGATACCACAGCAAGAGGCCTTGGATGTACCGTCATCCCCTGATTCACAGCCGCCTACCAACAGCAATCTAAAAACAGGAACACACAAATATTTGTGGATAATACCTTCATGACTGTACCCCAAAAAGATCAACTCAAGGACATACAGTTAAAAAAGCACCTTGGAGGTCATCCTTTAGCCTGGGATAATTAAAGCTGAAGAATCAGCAATCAAGGTATCAATTCACACTACAAACATGCCATTTAGCAAAATCAGAATCAAATTCAGACAACAAACCCGTCTGTGTATTGCAATTTGTAACATAAATAACTAGAAACTTAAACACTGAAATAGGGGATATCAGCATTATTTATGAGCGATAAAAGTTCAGCTGGAATCAATTGGTCAGCAGTTAAGACAAGCAACACCACAGCGATAGTGCCTCTCTTTTTGCAGTAAGAAGGACCAGATGCAATATTGGTCAGGATCTCAGAGAAAGGTGTGAATGGAGAACCACTATTCAGCTCAACACTACCCCCTGGTGCACAGAAATTGCCTACTTTACTGGAGCAAAGATCTGACAGGTTAATCTGCAAACTTCAGAAAAGGTGTGTGATGACTCCAATATCAGGTGTTCCTTTCTGTATTCTGTGATATTCTTGTTTCATGAAAACAGATTCAGCCAGATTAAGTGCCATGCTCCTGATGCATATCTTCATATTGTGCAAACAAGTCTATGCCTGCATTGCAAAATAAAGCATGAGCTATTTTCATAATTATGCTCAGCTTTTGAAATATTTTTCTTTTACCCAGTTTATCACCTTCTCTTTTTCTTCCCTTCCTTCTCTATCCTATTCTCTCTGATGCTGACCCAGTTCCCACACAGGAATTATTAAAGTTTTATCTCATCTATCAGCTGGCAAAACACTAGACAGTAGCTGCCAAAATCCATTAAGCTGCCAAACTAAATCTAGTTTGTGCAGAATGGGGACTGTGGTGAAAACAGTAAGGTCATGGGTGTGAGCCAGATGTAATTAACCGAAACCTCTGAATGCTATGCAGTGAAAAAGGCCAAGGACATTCTGGACTGCCACAGTGAATTCCTGCAGGTATTACTTTAAACTGATTAGTTCATTTATTCCTGAGTAACCTCTTGGCCCTATTCCCTATTAGATTAACAACTTATGCCTGTGCGGAATATATATAAATGTCTGTATAACAATCTTCTATTTGCTGGATTTCCCAAGTGATCTTTTTATAATAAATCTATTGCATACCATTACCACAAAATGTCTGCAAAGTAGCTTTTTGTATGGTAAAGTAAAGGTTTGGTTTATGCAAACTGTAATGCACAGTGACCAATATAATACATATTTAGGAACATATTGACGATGGCCTTAGATAGCAAATGATGAAAGCGTTTGAAATCACTCGGGTTGTGAGATTAAAACTGATTCAAAGGATTTATATGGATGTCTGTAGATGTCTGAATATACATATATGAAAACCACTCTTGATGAAACATGGCTCTAATAGAAGTAGTCTTGAATGGCAGAGGCCACAGGAGGAATAAAATGTCTAAGGATAGTGGGTATTGGCTATGGGCATTCATTAGGGTACCAATGATATATTAAAAGCTCCATGCTCATTTTTACAAAATATTCATTATTTCAACTACATTCACCAAGCAGTCGAGGCTGGTAACAAAGTAACATACCTGTGCCCTGGGTGGTAAATAGCTGAGGTGATCCCATGGGAGTAGTGGGAAGAAAAACTAAAGGTGTGGTTCTCCTGAAAGTTCTGATTGGTTCCCATGCTGAAACAGAGAGGGTGAGATAGAAAAACAGATATGATATTCAAATAACAAGTTGCCTGTAATTGAACCCTGTCACATAAACAATCAAAACACAAACATTCATGTGCAAAGTGTTAAGGATGCGGCAAAGCTGCTTTAAGGAAGATGACAGAGCAATTTCTCTCCCAGCTGCAATTAAAATGAGACATGGCAAAATATATAATCTAATTTAAGTGGGCAATCTAAATTAGATTGGTGCTAGAGGGGATGACGTGTAATTTGTGTTTGGATATCTCACTGGGGGAATGTTTCCTCACAGTGTACACTGTACAGAAAGAAAAATAATAAAGGCAGTGAGGGAAAGAAAGAGAGAACAAGGGAAACAGATGAGGAATATGCAAGGTTCTGAGAGTTTAGATTCCTCTAGATGTTTAGGGGTTTATGTCACAATAAAGTATGCATATGAACACGCTCGCATACACACAAAACACACACATACGCTCACGTATCCATGGCTTCAGCAGAAATTACACCAATGTCTGCGCTTAAAAAATTTTATGATCCACTTAGGAGGACTTGATTTTTGTTTCCATAAGGAAGACAAGTCTCCATAATGTGACTGTGGAAACAGACTAGGTCCCCACAACATGAGCAATACTTGAACCACACACACACAGAAATTCTGGCACAGAGCAAGAGTGTGAGAGAGGTGACTTATTGTCAAAGCTCAGCTATAATTCTGAAATTCTAATTTAAAGTGTTTGAACAACAATATTGGAATGCAATCATATGAAGAGGAAGAGTGAGTATAAGCTCCACAGAATAAGTAAACCTAAAATACTTTCAGAGGAAATCTGGTGCAAATGTCTCCCACATCTTAATTCCCCCCTTTCTCTCTCTCTCTCTCTTTCTCACATAGACACACAGTTGGATGCTTCAAAAGCACCCAAAACCATTTATCTGCCTGTAATAGAAAAATAAATCAGCTTTTCCCTGTCTTTTCAGCAAACATGGCTATGCACACTGAACTGAAGGCAAGGCATGAAGTGCAGGACATCATCTGATCAAGATTCAATACACATTCAGATGTTCACCCTGTGTAACAGAACCAGTGCAATAACAATCAATGAAATTGTAAAATGGTGATAATTCCAAAACACAGTTTTAGGAAATCAAACATAAAATTAAACATAATTAATCAATATTCAAGATGTCTACTTGAATAAGGAGTGGCAAGTATGATTAAGCATGCATTATATTATATCAGAAAACCTACAATGTATAGTACATGCATTTAGATCATAAGGTGCTAAAGTAGTTTAGAAAAGGTGTGCTAAGTGAGCTGTCAGCCTGTAAAATTTCATAAAATATGACAGCAATAAAAATCTAGCAGACACTTAAAATGGGAGATGCACCGACATCTCTAATTGAGGGGTGTTTTTGATAACTGGTAATTATCTTTTTGTTGTGACTGATCTTAATCACAACAGTTCCTAATTAGCATTTCACACATCATATGGCTCTGAAGTGTAATGCATGCCGGTGCTGTGAAGAAAAGGGACATTTTTGCAGGTTTATTATGTTCTGATTGTTCAAGTAACAGAGTCTCTTACTGACAGGTCGCACGTATGGTTAATAAACATCGTTATTAAACTGACGGCCGGATACAAAATTACAAAGACACATACAGAAGGAGAAAAGGGAACAATTCTTAGTTTAAGTAACAGTTAGTCCACCACAAACTCCACATAACAGGTTGACAAATTATTGGAACAATATTCAACAGACTGATATTACTTATATGGCCAGTGGCATGAGGAAGGGAAACACAGGCAGTGAAAGAAATTCAAAAGTAAATGAAGACTAAAGAAATGAGCATGTATAAAATGATAATTGAAATATAATGGTGAAATCAAATGATCTGTGATTTGAAGAATAAGACATGAAATGTCATCTAACGTGAAAAATGCGGTGTGTAAGAGACAACAGCACCTGGCATCTAAGTTAATCTGTAACCACTGAAATCAGCTGAGTTGTTACTTAAGCAGAAAATCTGAAAGCCAGTAAGACCTGTAGTGTAACGGTACCTTTGTTTAACTGAAATGAAATCTTAGTTGAAATGGCAGCAGTGAAGACAGCAGAGACAATATATAAGGAGGAGACATGGAACTCAAAGAATCCTGATTTTAAAACTTTAGGAGATATATCTGTAATGCCACAGATGATGCTAAAATTATATTTCTAGTTGAAAAGGAATTTTAAAAACCTTACTTTGGGGTAAAGTAGGGGAACTTTTCAAGTGCTTTTTGTCAGATTTGTCAATTTGTTAGTTTGAGTGATTAGCTTCCTAGGTCCCAGAGACAAAATAAATTATAGTATATTCCAAGGATATTTATGTAACTGTGAAAATGTTCCGGGAGAGAGACAATAATAAACCACCATTTAGGTTCACCATTTCAGCACAACATCCAGAAAACCCATGTTATAAATGATACACTGGGCTGTTTAGTGAACTACAGTCAGCATCATGTTGTCCACATTTGCGCACAGCACATGTTTGCACTTTGAGCGCAGGTAGCATAAGCCAAAATTGTCATGAGGTATACACAAGATTGTCCCGTACTGTTATGCTTCACTATTGCATATACTGTACTGTATGTCATGCACGGTGTACACTGTATACCTAAGAATAATGACAACAAAGTTGAGTTGGATGTAATGAAACTACCAACGCCATTATACAAAGAGGATTGGTGCTTAAAGGTGTCCTCCACAGTGTAGTGTTTTAGACATTAGCCTCACACGTGAAACATCCATAGGTCACAACTGGAAAGAAGCACAAGCCCAGCCTTAGGCGTCATAAGCCGGCATACTCCTAGTGCTGGTCTCAAGCCCAGATAAATGAGAGGGTTGCATCAGGAGGGCCAAATTACATATGAGGATTCATCCACTGTGATGATCCCATGGGGAGAAAGGGAGCTTCCAACAAAATTAAAGAACAGTTTAAGAGGGTGGTTGGTCCACTCCTGCCCCTAAAGGGCCTATTAACAGTCAAAACAGGAAACAAATTAACCACTTCAGAAATCACAATATAGTTGAAGTATGACATGTGGAGCAAAAAAGCCTCTTAAGCCTAAAAGTCACCAAAACTTTTAAAACAGTTTTTATTGTAACCAAGTGGTTTGGGTTTTTGTTCGTTTTTGACTGGTGATTTTATGCATGCATTTGTTATATTGTGGTGATCATTGAAATTAAAGGTATGGCTCTCTCTCTCTCTCTCTCTCTGCATTCACTTAAATTGCACTTTTAAAGTGTGCATTATTTATTCTACTAACAAATGATGCAGCTAACAAGAGAGTGCCATAGAAACCTTGTTATTCCTAATAGTTTCAGTGGAGAACTTTTGTTACTCACCTGACAAGATAGCTCTTGAGCCCACCACCATATGTGATAACGAGAAGCTCAGCTGACCACTGAGCACTAGCTGTATACTCTAAGAAGATCAGGCCTGCCACTGCACAACTGAAATCCCCAGGAAAACTCACCACCTGGATCAAGAGAGAGAGATTACAAAGAAGAATCAGTGGCAGTATAAGTAACTGATGGAAACTGTAGAAGAAAATCAAAAAACAGGAATATATCATTCTTATTATTGTTATTACTGGTTTGAAGATACATCACGCAAGCAGCATTTGTTAAGAACATAAAAGAGAAAAAAAGGTTAAGAATGTAAACAATAAAACAGGGAATGAAAAGTAACGAATGGAGAAGCAAAAACAAGAGGTTGAGAGAGTTGGGGAGAAAAGGAAGAAAATCTCATTTTTTTCCCCCCCATACACATGCACACTTTCTGTCAAATTGACTTTTTTTTTATCATCTCCTCCAGAAATAGCAGCAAGTCACCACTGTGTGAACTTAACAGTGACAAACAAGGGGAACAGTACAGCAGAGTTGGGGGTACTGATGTTAGTGTGCAAGCACAGTAGAGCTGCACTAAAGGAATGAAGATCACACACTTTGAAAGACGAGTGTGGCTAGGGAGAGGGACAAGTGTCTGCAATCACCATCTCTGACAGGGCGGGCAGACAAATTTAAAGGAATGATGGATAGAAACAGAAGAATGATAATATGTAGCACACAGAGGGCATTAAAGTGAGGGAGGAATTGCACATGGACTTGAAAGCACAGGGAGATACTGAGAGACAGACAAGCAAGGATGAGAGAAATGTGAGAGCAGAGAATTATAGGAGGTTCTAGGGGAGACAGAGAAGCAAGCATGAAAAATTAAAGAGAGAAGGTGATGAAGATGGGGAAAAGAGGAATGGTACACAATAGAGAAACAGACAATGAATTAGAAAGCAGGCGTGACAGACAAAGAGAGCACCGAGTGTGTCTGACAAGGAGACACTTTCTTCAAAGGTGACAGACAGCTCAAAGTGCCCAGTAAATGTGTGCTGCACTGAAACAGCAGAGCACAGCCCAACTTATCTCTGGAGGTAAGATTATGGATGCCTGAGTCCTCCTGAAACCATCTCACAGAACAGCTGCTAACATCAAATCTTCTATGGCGTTCTAACATTTTGTTGGGGGAAAAAAAACAGCATTTTCTTAAAGCTGATGCATTCACTGATATAAGATATAAGGCACGTCACTGAACCAATCCTCTGTGAAAATGCAGGGAACTATGGAGTATAGAGGTGGGAATCACAGAATAATCCAGAATACTATTTGGGTTGTGCTGATAGACAACCGTTTCAGGTCAGCATCTCAGCATATAACCGGCACACTTGGAACAAGGATGTGGGCATGTGCATGTACAAACAAGTTAGTGCCAGCACTTCTGTGCTCTTTCACATGAATGTGAGGAATCTTCACACTGATACATCATTAACTAAAAAGAAGAAGAGTTAGAAGGAGGGAGTTTCTGCCTGTAGATTTATATTAGAGCTAAACATACTGAAGAAGTATAAGTTTTTCATCTCTTACGTTTTTTCCATCAGGTATGTTTGTCAGTGAAAGACGCTGTGCAGAAAGTCGATAAAAAAAGAGTGGAGGAGAGTCAGGTGAGCCCTTGTACACATACTCAAACAGGCTGAATGCATTAGTAGAACTATAAGCCAGGCAAATGATGACTTTATTTCCATTTAGCTGTTCAGCAGATGCATTGACTTGTGGTTATTAATTACAGGGGGCTAAATCTTTCAATGCTGTATGTGAAGAAACTCCCTCATGCATGTCTCTCTCTCACCAGCAGCAGAAGTGCTGTTATGCGTTGTTTTTTTTGTTTTTTTTGATAAGGCAACACAGCATGGAATATGGAAGCTAATAGCACTACATTAACAAGAACCCTTCTGCCAGCAGAGATGGTATTGTTACAATGGCAGCCTGTAGCAGTAGCTCCTGCGTTTATTCTTAATTACAAGTACATTTGCTACTTTGTTACTTTATACACCTTTATTCCTTGTATGTTGTTTTTTCCCTTTTTTGGTTAATGGAGAGGCTTTTTTTAAAGAATTTTCAAAGTATGGGATAAATAATGGATTTGTTATCTTATGTTACCGGTAAACTCCCAAGTGGACAACAGGATGACATAACTATGGAGAAGATCAGCCAACACTTGAACTATCATGATATATTTCCACAATAACAGTGGTATCATGATACAGCAACTCTGCAATATTTGATGCACATTATTTACAAAAATCCTAAATAGCTGTGTAAGTGAAGTGAAAGAAGGTAAACAAAACAGGAATTGCATATTTATTCCCTGCATTGTGACATAATTTTATGTGTGTGCATCATTTTTATTACCTCCACCAAGAAGTTTAGGTTTTTGATTCCATTTATTTGTTTTTCTTAGCAGGACTGTGCAAAAAAGCTACAGGTAGACTGGCATGAAATTTGGCTTTGGCCCAACTTATAAGTTATATTGATTACCTTTTGAAGTGGCTCTGGATATGTATTCAGGATTTTTTAAAATTATTCTTCAACATTGTGAGATAGGGCAAATGCACATATGCATCATATCTTAACAAATACAGGCCATAAAAAATAATAATAAGTAGCAGATATTTGCTAGCTGAAAGTTGCATTTGACTCAGTTTCTATAAATAAAACATCACAATATTCTACCTCTGGAAAACAGAAATTTCACAGAATGTTTAGTCTTGGTATGCAGTCTCGGCCATGACTGCCATGTCAATGTTTTGTCTCACTCCTAATGGAGACTTGTTTCAGTTTACAATATCTTATTACTTTTTTCTACACACAAAAATAACTTGGAACAGTGAAATTATTATTTTCACAGCGGCATTATTACCGGTGGAATGACGAACAGTTCGCTGCCCATGAGGTCAAAAAGGCGCACGGTGCCGGTGCTATCAGCATAAGCCAGCAGGGCGCAGTCGTAGCTCCAAGCCACCCTTCGCCATTGGGGATTTGGGTCCTTTGGCACTGTAGCGGGTGATAAGAGAGAACACAAATCAGAAATGAAGAATGACAAGACATTCAAGGGACCAAGGATTACAAATTAAGTCAGATGAGACAACTCTACGAATAATCCCAAGAGATCCAACGTGTGCTGATGATGAATACAGATGAGATGAGTAGGCTAAGGCTTACGCAATACATCAACACAATGTGTGTAAGGTCCAATCTAAATCATCTATGAAGGATAATCAAATGGAATATCTCAGTAATTGTCTATCAAAGCTGTGTCTACACACTTTCACACATTTATTATAAGAGGAGAAGAAAGGTAGAGCCAGAAAGAAAGGGGGAGGAGAATGGAGATCATAAATCCAGCTATTACCGAAGTATAGGCTATGTTTTAGCAATCTGCTGGCTCAGCTGTGCTGTGAGTGTAACCATATCGCTGTGATAAAGTGCAACCATGCCTGCTGGCATTTTCTCAAGGCTTCTCTGTCATCCTTCCCTCTGATAAAAGTGCCTGGGCAGTCTGACAGGCCTCTCATCCAGAACTGGTTTTGAATATTTGATCATTACAATAAACAGTATGTACAAACATAACCACAAACTCAGTGGAATCAAGCATTAAACTAGATACAACTTTTAGTGTACTCTTAGATTTTTGTAGATAACAGTGCAAAACAATATAATAAAGTGTGTGCTGTGTCTACGCAATAAATTTATAAAGAGGAAGTTATGTTTTTGTTGATATCACATAACAGCGCTATCGGCATTTTGCTGTACTGAATTTCTTGGCTGAGGAGTGCTGCTGCAACCCCTGGTGGGCAATACTGCAAACTAATGGAGGCGTTGGATATTGTATGACTAGAATTTTAAATGAAGAACAAAGGGAAGAAGTGGGAGGCAAGACAGACAAAGAGAGAGAGATGGAAAATGAGAGAAAGGGGGATGCTGAGAGAGAGACTGGGAAACAATGAATCCAACAGAGATGTAATAGCTCCCCAAATTTGAAGGCCTAAGTATCAGAAAGTACCTCAGGAAGTGTGCGATTTAAGACACCTTTGAGACTCTCAGTTTAGGAGCAAAAAAGAACACTGAGCTGGTTTGAAAGCCATAGGTACTAAATGTCTCCTCTCTTCTCTTCATGTTCTTTGGCTCTTTTTGTTGCTTCATATTTCAATCTTTTTTTATTTCACTCTTACACTGCCTACCATGCCATCTCCTCTCCCATTATGAATTGTATACAGTATGTTGTTCTGCAGCTGAGAGGGCTCAATTTCCACATAGATGGCTTTTTGGGGGAGCTGGAAATTGGATGCTACAGTCTTCCCCTCCACTCTTTTTTTTTCTAGCAATGGCAGATGCTGAAGTTAGAGGGAGAATTACACCCGATGACCCAATAGAAGCCTTCTATCTAAAGCCTTGCAGATGCATTTATCAGACCTCAACAGATATGAATTATGTACGGAGGTGAGAGATGACTCCACTGTAACAGAAGCAGATGAGGAGGAGAAGGAGAGGGTGAGGACTAGAGTGGCAGAGTGATACACAGGTGTGGATGCACTGAGCATGAACACACACAAAAATGTGCACACACACACACGCCTGCACAAGGAAAAAAAAAACTTTAAAGCACACACCACGCACACACTTATCCATTAAAAGAAAATGCCATTAAAGGCAGGATCACAGCAAAATCCATTAGGACAAATCTCCGTGAAATGAAATGAAGTAAAAGAAAAATCGAGGGAAAAAAGATGAAATGGAATGAAAAAGAAGTAAGGAGGCTGGGGTTTACATGAGCCCAGAGGCCACTGTTATCCACACAATGAACCATTAAAACAATGGTCTACAATGACAACTAGCCAGAGCAGAACAACTATAGACACATTACAGACTGAGAAGGGGTGGCAGAGATGACAAAATAAAATATAACATAAGTGAGAAGGAGAAAGCAGCAGAGATAGAACGTACTGATATAAGTTTAACTCTGTGATTTTTACCTAGTACTTAGTTTTGGGGTTTTTTTGCTTACACATCTGGGTATTGTATACATTTGCTTAAATGCATGTCAAAAATCATAAAGGACACGTTGTGGTTTGTTTGACACAGCCATAGATACGGTGCGGTGTACTCAGTTTGTCACATGACTGCAAAGAGTCCTGAGAAAACTCTTTCACATGACTAAAAAATGCAGGTCCTCTATATGCTATAAGAATTTTATCTTGAGAGTCTAATTTCAGTCCTAAACAGCAGCTAGCGACATAAGTCTGCTGTATCTTCATGAGCAGACTTTATGGCATCCTTTTTCTGCTCTGCAGCCTCTGCCAGTGTAGAGTAGCAGTACATGAACCATTTTCCTGTAGTGTTGTAGGTTCTGGCTGGAGTGGCTCTTAAGCTCTCAGATCTCCCCAAAAGTAAAACAAGGAAGTACACCTGGTTGGAAGGGTGAGGGATTTAGGTCCTGGAATGCAAAAAGGTGTTCAAAAGGTGAAGGACCTTTATTCGGATGGTGTCCTGCTTACATTCGATCAATTATGTCAGAGGTACCAAATTTCGAAGAAGCATTTCTTCAAATATTTGCAGTTAAGGAGTTATATTTCTTCAAAACACAAACAGACAATGTATATACCATCTTTATCTAAATTGGAGGAAATGACACTTACTAACTTAGAAGGGAAAGGTCAAATATCTAAATACTACAATATGTTAGTAGCACATAGCACAGAATCAACACTGGATAGGTTAGATGCCTGGAGAAGGGATATACAGGAAAATATTGATGAGTCAGATTGGAGGGATGCTTGTTTAAAAGCACAAAAACAAACAATAAACACAAGATTCCAATTACTTCAATATAAGTGGTTGATGAGAATGTATATAACACCTGCCAAGCTCCATCGTATGTCTGCTAATATTCCAGATGTATGTAC
>VUQH01035847.1:17847-31262 GCA_015106775.1 Etroplus canarensis | reverse complement strand
GACTCAGTTTGAAAAAAAAAAAAAAAAAAAAAAAACAGTTGCAGTACAAACCCAAGGACAAGTAACATCCTCCTTAAAGTGCAATGTGTCTGCCCATGTTCTCCCAAATAAAAACTAAACAGCAAATTTTACCAAAAGGTGACAGTTTTGGCTGATTTTGCATATAAACTATGTGAAACACAAATGCAAATGGTTATTCACAGTGTATGATTTAAGAATAGTCTGGTCTGTAATCTCAAAAGCTGAGGTTGACTGGGGAAAAAATGGGGATGACCAAACTCCCAAAGTATTTGTTCATTATTACTACTGCTAAAAATGCTTTGCTATTTTAGTAACAATATCCTTAAACCAGTCCAGCACTGCAGGAGCCCCGAGGAAGCATGTGCAGAAACAAACTTGAATATAGTTTTAGGGCAAGCTGCCCTAAAAGCTCTCGGGAACTAGTGAAAGGGCCGGCCACAAATACGTGAGAAAGAACAGCTTCGATAGGAGAGCGTCTTAGCAGCCACAACACTGGTTAAAAAAAACGCAATCATACAAAGATGTTTAGCTTAGTAAAAACTCTACCTCTATCTTAAACATCAAGGGGCACAGATGTCTTTGTTGAATTTGGCAGGCAAGAGGAAAGACGGTGGTGATGGAAAGGAAGAGATGGCATCTTTTGGATCACAGGAGTGGAACGAATGCAAAATAAACATAAACATTAAAAAATAACACAAACAAACATCCAGAAATGTGTGAATGGTTCTCTTGATGCACAAGGTCTCCTTTCCAGTAAGAGGATGTGGGTTTAACAGCTATGCTTATTTTAGCACAAGAACTCCTTTATTGGAGCGTGTTGATATTCCAGGAGGCATTCAACAACACAAACATGCAGTCATACCTTTTGTGTTAGACGTGGAGAATGACCACTAAGAAGACATGACTACTGCTACCCATGACTTCATAACATTAATAATATAGTGCAAAATAAGGGGTTTTCATCTAAGACTGCATTATTCAAAAAGTACAGTCATGTTTGTGGCTAAAATGAGTTGATCTTATTTGGAATCCCTAAAAAAGGATGCAACCGCAGTCTGAAAGAGACCCTCTCTTTATTAAAATTGTAATCTGCAACTATACGACTATTATGCAACTGCACCTAGTTATTGTAAGCCAATTACCCTGGAAGAGTATTTTAATTTTGCCCCTCTTCTGGCAATAAACACTTACTAAAAACTGAATTACAGAATCAATAGGCTTCTACTGGCAGATATTAGGGGTGAGAGAGAGAGAACAGTGGATAGTTTGACTGATTTATACTGCTCAGTTACCCATATTATTGTATCAGGCCAAAAGCTGCTAAAAGTACTTATAAAGAAATTCTGGTATAACTCAGTTTTAAAAAATCTCAGCTGGAAATTCCTGCTTATAATATGTATCTTCCCACCATGATATGCTTATGATGTTTCTATAACTATGTAATCCAGTACAGATGACGAAACATTAAACTGAACAATACAATGTGTTGCTGTAGTAACATAACTAGTCCAATTTAAAGCAATATGTACAGGTTAAATTGGAATCCTTTCAATCTGCGGGCCAAGTTGTAAACAAGGATTTCATTCAAAATGTGTCAAGTAAGTTGGCAGACATTTAGATAGTTAGCCTGTATATTCTTAAAAACCTCTCCCTAAATTATTTACATTTGTTTATAACAGTAGCTTTGTAGTATGATGGCTTCTGATAATATGATGGTAAATGCCAACTGTTGCACGTTTGCCATTCTTGGAGGAAAATTTAAAATGGCTTGAATCTGGACAAATATTGGTAATATAAAAGTGAATTTGCAGCACAATAAAGCAGGTCCACTTAATATGTCCATTAATAAAGCTCTCAGTAAAAACTACAATATCATGCTGTGTCATTATCATTAGTATTAAATACACCAATGTTGTCTGAAAGCCAAGATGCATTGGGAAGTGAATCAAGAATATGCTTTAGGAAGTTAAAACAAAGGCATCACTATGATGGCACTGGTTACATTATATCACACATATTGTATATTTAGTACAGGGTCCCTCCTCATGAGAAATGTGCTAAATGTGTCTTGTTATACACACACCCACACATGTGAAGAAAATATGATTACCTTGTTAAAATGGTCAATAAAAAAGGGAAGGATATATTAGGCAGGACGTGCACACCAAGTTGTGTTAGAAGCAGTAAACTGGCCAAGTCAAATCATTCGACTGACTGACAGGGGCCAGGCTGTGGTTGTTGAAGAAATGTCAGAGCATCTTTAAAATGAAGGTCTAGTGAGTCTTCCCAGAGCATAGCAGGTAGTACTTTCCAAAAGTGGGCCAAGAAAGGAAACTGATTAACAGGGACAGGGCAATCACCCCCATAAAGCTCACCAATGTGCGTTGGGAGTGAAGAATGTGCTCCAATCCCACAGAAAAGCTACTATACCTATAAACCTTAATGGTGGTAATTATTAAAAGGCATCACAACATATTGCAATGTAGTGTTGTATTTGCATTGATTGCATGGGGGGATGAGGCAACAGGAGGATGTACTCTGGGAGGACAGAAAGGTGCTGGAGGCAAGGTAATACTATGAGTAATGGTCTGCTGTGAATCCTTGAGTTTTGGCATTCCTATGGATGTTACTTTGACACGTACCACCCACCTAAACATTGCTGCAGACCTACTGTACATGGCACACCCCTCAATGCAACAGCACTCAATGAAATCAACTGACTGAGCTGGACTTTGTGCTCTGACACATAACAAAACTACTCCAGGAATGCACAGGCTTCCCAGTTCCTTAGGTCTTCGAGCAACAAAGCATTTGAATTGTCCAAGCCATAGGGACCTGAACTATCAAGTCACAGAACTTAAAGGATCAGTTGCTAGCAGCACTGAGTATGGTAACGGAGGATACAAGTCCATGCCATGACGGAAGAGGATATGGACAATATTAGAGAAGTAGGTTTTGTGCTGATGTTTTTGTTCCCCCCGTAGTAAATGACACAAAATCATGCATGCATATGGTTAGGGCCCATAATCTTTCAGATTGATATACCTTGTATGAGAGAGCATCAATGCAACAAAAATGATCAACCTGTAATTACTTACTGTAACAAATTACTTGTAATGTATCTTCAGCTACTCCCTTGCATTTTTCCTAAGGGGTCGCCACAGTGGAATCCACATTGGTAATTTGGCAGAGGTTTTACGCTGGATGCCTTTCTGACAAAAAACCTCCATGATCAACCATCTCCCCCCCCCCCGGGATTAATAAAATATTCTAATGGTGAGAGGGGCTTGTGTACTTGTAACAACTGTCATAAAGCCTGGATTGTAAACATTTGTGGCAACAGAGGTAACACGTTTTTAAGGACAAAAAGTGACAGCTTGACAGCTCTTGCTCAATCTTGGCACATGTCCACACTCATCTTTCATTAATACTCCTCTATAAGCTTTTATAAGATATAATTTGCTGAGCCTGCCACTGCAAAAATAAAAGCTGTGTGTGTGTGTGTGTGTGTGTGTGTGTGTGTGTGAGAGAGAGAGACAAGAAAAAAGGATGGGATGTTTCATGACGTCTCATCTGAGCGAGGCGTAATCATAACGAGCACCAAGATTAGTCATTCACTTCATGACTAAGTGGAAATGGAAGGCAGTTAAAGAATGAAATTAAGGTGAGGAAAATGGGTGGTATCATCACCTCTCCCTGACCCCTTCAAAAAAAAAATTAAAAAAAAAATTAAAAGTTAAGTAGAACGAAAGCACACACACACACACAGGACAGAAAGTATGGAAGGAGGAGAAAGCAAGGAAAATGGGCTATTCGAGCACAAACAAAACTCTGGCAAAAACTTTTCACTGAGGTATTAAACCTATGTAGACTTGCACAGATTTACAAGCCAGCAAACTGACTGATTACAACAGAGCTTCAAACTTAAAGTACAAGTATTGCAGACACCTTAAAATATATTTACTAGGGTACATGATTCACTGATGAATGAAGAAACTCACTGGCACACGAGGTGTGATCAGAAGATTCTGACAACCTTTAAAATTCAATCACCTTAACTGATTTACATTCAAGGTCATCTTCTCATGCACCTCTGGACCATGTTCAGTGCCATTATGTCCCCTTGGAGCAGCGTTTCTATGATGCCCGGTGGATCCCCTGGGAAATTCACCTGTCATCCCAAAACATATGTTTTTACAAAATAAACACGATCCTGAAAAAATATTTATTTATTTCAAAGCTAAATCCAGAGAGTAAAACTTCTCCTGATTTAAGCATGCCATAACTGGACTAAGAACACAGAAAAGGGGCAAATGAGCTCAATTAATTATGAAGAAATCAAGACATGATGCGAAAAACTACATCAGTGCAAATGATAATCAAAATAGACCTTATAAAAGTAAAAATGGCCCAATCAACAGCAACTGGCCCAGTGACTGAATTGAGCCTTATTAAAATGAATTCATTTCATATCATACTCAAGCAGACAGATCTCTGTTTTGACCCTGTAACTACAGTTTGAATGGCTATATAAAGCAGAAAATTACACTCACTAGTCACGTTTTAGGAATACTTTTTCAACTGCTTGTTAACACAAATATCTAATTACCCAATCACATGGTAGCAACTCAAAGCATTTAGGCATGCAAACATGGTCAAGACAACCAGCTGAAGTTCATTCCAAGCATCAGGATGGGGAAGAAAGGTGATTTAAGAGGCTTTGAACATGGCATGGTTGTTGTTGACAGATGAACTGGTCAGAGAAACTGGTTATCCACTGGGATTTTATAATACATCCATTTCTGGGGCTAACAGAGAATGGTCGAAAAAAAAGAGAAAATAACCTGTAAGCAGCATTTCTCTGGGTGAAAATACTTTGTTCAAGATTCAAGATTCAAGAGCTATTTATTTGTCATTTCAACCACATACAGCTGACACAGAACATAGTGAAATGAAACAGCGTTTCTCCAGGACCTGGTGCAACATATAAACATACAGACATATGACAGGAAGGTTTGTTTTTTTTTTTGATGACAGAGGTGATGAGAAGAACTGCTAGACTGCTGTAATGGTGTGGGGATTTTTTTTTTCTTGGCACATTTTGGGCCCCTCAGTACCAACTGAGCATCGTTTAATTGCCACAGCCTGCCTGAGTATCGTTGCTGACCATGTCCATCCTTTTATGACCACAGTGTACCCTTGCTCTGGTGGCTGCTTCCAACAAGGTAATGAACCATATAACACAGCTCAATTCATCTCAAACTGGTTTCTTAAACATGATGATAATAATGACAGTCACCAGATCTTAATCCAATAGAGCACCTTTGGGATGTGGTGGAATGGGAGATTAGCATCATGGATGTGCAGCAACTGCATGATGCTATCATGTCAATATGGGCCAAAATATCTGAGGAACATTTCAAGCAACTTGCTGAATATACACCACAAAGAATTTAGGCAGTTCTGAAGGCAAAAGCGGGTCCAACCCATTACTAAAAAGGTGCTGCGAATGAAGTGGATGGTGAGTGTACGTCCATTTACAAACAAACAAACAAACAAGTCTCACCTCACAGAGTTAGCCTTTCTCCCCTCTGCTTTCATGAAGACTTTGACATAATCAAATGGAGATTGCACATACATCTTCAACCTGAAAAGAAATTCACATTAACATCTTAAAACAAGAACAATGCATATGGGTACAGTGATCACAGCTTCAAGATGGTCACTACAAGGGTCAAAACACAAAGAACGTAATGACTCAGTATGGCACAGCTACCCAAATGTACAATGTATGCTGACTGACATATGTCTAGGCTCCAAAATGAAGTTTCTGTGCAAAGGTATGTACTGACAACCACAGCACCTGAGCCTGCTACAAACAGCAAGCCAGTGGACAACTACGTGTAACCTGCAGGGTTTTTAGTCGAGCAACTGACCTTTATTCATCCCAGGCTGGGAAATTCCTATCTTTCATCAGCTGTTAAACAATGTTAAAACATGTGTACACAGTACACAGTAAAGGCAACACCAACAAAAATAATATGAATATAAAAATATTAATATACAATAATGATATACAATTAAGCTATACAGAATATACCAGGACATACTATAATGATGAAGACTACGTGGGAAGATATGAAATGTTCTGCAGTAATTTAAGATATTAATTTGGAAATTATACATTGTACATGGATAAATAGACAATATGGATAACACAGAGGGCAAAGAAGACAAGATGTGCAATTAGAACAGAAAGTACAATTCAACTGGTTGAAGTGAGGAGTTAGGAAACTAGACAGAACCTAGTCAGAGTGTTCTCTGTTGGTCAGAGGTGAGGTGTTGTAGAGTTATTGCCTGAGTCAAGTAAGATCTTCTGTAGTGATCCTTGCGACAGCGAAGCTGAATCAGTCTATGAGCGAAAGTTTTGCTGTCTGTCCAGTGTGTAGTGGAGAAGGTAATCATGGATAACAATTTGTCCAATGTCCTCCTCTCTACCACAGATTTAAGTGTCCAAGCTGTCTTCAATCACAACTGTATTCCCACTATTTTCTTTTTTTCTTATCGTTAGAACAACTGTACAGGTTAGTATCATCCCTTTTTTCTTTTGCAGTGTGGCATTTTTCACCCACACTGAACATACTCCAGTCCATTATAAGAAAAAACTTTGTAATGAAAACTCCAGTGTGCATAATTGGCCCCAGGTGTATTGACAGGCTTTATAGAGCAAAATAAATTATATGGACAAAAGTATTGGAGCACATCAGTGAATTGAGGTGTTTCAGTCCCTTGTCACAGGTGTAAAAAAAAAAAAAAAAAAATCAAGCACCTAGCCATGCAGCCTGCCTTTCCAAACATTTGTGAAAGAAAAATAGTTCAGGGAAGGCCTTGTTTTTTGTTCCAGCATAACTGTGCTAAACTGCACAGAGTAAGGCCCATAATGGCACGGTTGGATGAGGTTGGGTGTGGAAGAACTTGACTGACCTGCATAGAGCCCTAACCTCAACCCCATCTAAAACCTTTAGGAAGAACTAGAATGAAGATTGCATGCAAGCAAGCCCCTCTCGTCCTACAACAGTGTCTGACCTTGCTCTTCTGGATAAATGGGCAAAAGTTCCCACAGACACACTCCAAAATCTTGTACAAAGATCCAGAAGAGAGGAAGCTGTTACAGCTGCAAAGGGGGACCAACTCCATATTAATCTCCACGGATTTAGAATGGGATGTCATAAAAGCTACTGTAGGTGGAAGGTGTTGGTGGCCCAATACTTTTGCCCATATAGTGCATGCAAAAAAAAATTGCAGGATTTTTACAACAATAAAAATATTTAATATGTTTTGGACAGCGTGCTTTAGTGGGAGAGGGCATTTATAGCAAATCAAGGCCCACATCATGGTTCCATTTAAACAGTCCAATATGTTGTTTTGCTTTAGAGTATTCAGATGCTCAAACTGCTGGTTTACAATACAATTTCACACAATACAAAATCTTTGTATACAATGCATTACAATTTTGAGGCAGGTCAACTGGGTATTTGATATTAAATTGTTACTCAAGTATGAAAGCCACTATCCACATTTCAGCTGTAATTATTTTGAATGATTCCATTTGGCTTTGTTTCTCCTGTCACTTTCTCAATTGTTCCAAGTATGAGAATCTACAAGAAAAAAAGCTTCAAACTTGCTGCCAACAGTAAAAGCTGCTCATTAAAACTTTGAGAGAAAACAAAGGCCTGAGCAGCAGTCATTATCCCCAAACTCTGAGGTCTTCCAAGCCATACATCAAAGAGGTGTTGATTTCTAGGTCTATTATCACATTGTTAAGCTTTCTATTTTTATTCATTTATTCAACACACATTACATTAGTACAGTTCTCAAACAATCAATGCATAGTTGCTGCTTGTCCACACTAGCAAGGACAAAATTATGTATGTGCATACTAGTCCATCTCAAATTTTTCATATATTCAAATTTTTTTATGCTCTTCCCTGTAATTCATATGTTCTGTATTTATTACACATAAAGTGAACTATTTTAAACTTTATTTCAATTTTGATGAATATGAGTTTTAACTCATGAAAATCACTAATCCAGTATCTCAAATTATTAGAATATTTCATTTTGAATATGAGTAAATTACTACTCAAACTGTATAAATACTGTGTACTTCTTGGTCCATTTCATTACACACAACCACAATCATAGGGAAGACTGCTGACTTGGCAGTTGTCTAGATGATGACCACAAACACCTTCTACAAAGGATAAGCCACAGAAGGCCATTCCTAAAAATGCTGGCTGCTTGCCAAGTGCTTTATCGGACTGTATTAATGGAAAGATCACTGGAAGATAAAAGGGTGGTAGGAAATGTGCACTAGCAACAGAGATAACCACACCCTTGAATGGCCTGTCAAGAAAATTCAGTTCAAGAACTTGGGGGAGCTTCACAAGGAGTGGACTGAGGCTGGGTGTCGTGCACCAAGAGCCAACAATCTGACAACTTCTGGAAATGGGCTACGAATTACTAATATCTTGAACCAGACACACATTGCCAGAAGCGTCTTATCTCGGATAAGGATAAAAAGAGCTGTACTTTTGTTCAGTGGTCCAAAGTCCTCTTCTCAAGTACATTTTGCATTTCATTAGGAAATTAATGTGAGTATCCCTGTAGTGTAGTGGTTTACACATTCGCCTTCCAAGCGTACCTGTTTTGATTCCAGGTGGGGACACAAGTCCTCCCCACTATGGAGGGGCATATGACATAAAATCTCTGCCAAATGATCAATACAGAATAATCTTGGGGAGAATGCAAGGGAGAAGCTTAAGGTACTTTTTTAAAATTAGGAAATAAATGTCCTAGAGTGTGGGGAGAGGAGAGGCACAGCAAACAAGGTGTTTTAAGTCCTGTGATTTGGGGTGCCACGTCATCTGCTGGTGTTTGTGGTGGTTGGTCCACTGTGTTTTATCAAGTCCAAAGTCAATGCAGCTACTGAGGGATTTGAGAGCACTTCATGATTCCATCTACTGACAAACTCTATAGAGATGCTGATTTCTTTTTGCAATGATACTTGGTCCCTGCCCACAGTGTCAAAACTACTACTAAATAGTTTACTGGCCATGTTATACTGTGCTTGATTGGCCAACTAACTCTCCTGACCTAAGCCCCACACAGAATCTGTGTTCTTGTCGAAAGGAAGATGAGAAACATCTGGCCTTCAACACCTCAGCAGTGCCACAGACAGATGACACATCCAGAGAAGCTCATGGAAACTTTCACAATTGATTACATTAACTACAATTTTATATTTATTTGTTACATATAAATATGACATGCTGGTGTGTCTGTCTTGTGAGTGACCCCGTACTGCAGTGGTTTACACATATACCTCATAAGCGAAAGGTCCCCCGTTTCAGGTGGGGACACAAGCCCCTCTCACCATGGAGGGTTGCATCAGGAAGGGCATCCAGCGTACAAACCTAGCCAAATTACCAATGCAGATTAATCTGCTGTGGCAACCCCTTGGGGAGAATACAAGGGAGCAGCCCAGGGTACACTGGTGTGTCTGTCTTGTAAAACTGTAGCTGTATTAGCGTCGCAACCTATACTTAGAAGGGATTTCTTGTTCCAGCCTCAGTTTCACAAAGAAAGGCTTACAGATTTTGAATTATTTTTCAATGAAAAATGTATGTTTCTTAACACAAACTGAACCAAGAAATCACATGGAACGCTTTAGTGCGAAGAGGAAAAGGCTCACTTTTGACGTGTCACAGGGTCCGACTCTGTAGGGTGAATATAAGCACTCAAGATCTCCTTCAAAGTTTGTTTGTCAGCCACCCTGCAACAAAAAAGTAATTGAGAGAAAACACAGGATCAAAACATCCAAATGAAGTCGAATCATGGTCCAAACATATTCTATATCTACACAAGTTAACACTTTGTCACTCACCTCCTCTGACTGAACTCTGAACTGCTCTGAGGAAATATGACCTTCAGGTGCCACAGAAACATTTTTTCTCTAGAAGAAACACAGAAATGCTCATTATTACCTGCAGCTTATTAAAATCTGTTCATTGCCTTTTTTCCCCCAGCAAAGTCAGATAAGGTCACTGATTCTCCCATTATACCCCACAATCAAACATAATACCCTTGTTTAAATTCAGAGCATAAAATGGATTCAGCCCTAAACAGCCCAAGACAATACATCTGGCTGCTTCCAAGATTGTGTCCATCTGTGTGACTGTGTGTGTGCATAAATAAATAAAAAAAGTCACCATGGAGACCATGAGATATACACTCAATATTAGGACACCAGCTGGCGAATATCACATAATAATCACTTCTTCTGGGGTAATGCTTTGGGCAGTAACTGTTAAATGTGGTCAGGTTTTCTGGGTTGCTGGGCGTGCTCTACACATAAACAATTATTCCCCAAACAGCTGCAATGTTCTACTACTGTCACCAGAAATAGACAGCAAAATGTAATATTTCAAACCCCTTGGGAGATAAGAATAACAAAATATAATGTTGCCTTTTGTATTCTTTCACAATGGTGGATTTACAAGTAACTTTCCATATAGCTGATCCTTCAAACTATGGCAGCCTAGTAGACACAATGTAATGAATGTTATACCACAGGGGAAGAACGGAATAGAATAATATCACAAGCAGCAGAGAGATGTTTTCTCCAGTCATGTCCCAACATAGTGAGTGCTAAACCTGATTACAAGAACTTGTGTTAACCAAGACCACACGATTAACCATGTATAGGGTGGAGCTGATTCATCAACCCCTTCTTCAGCAAAGCAGGAGGACTGTGGCCTTGAAGGATCTTAAGACAGTAGATGAAACATGCCCTCAGAAAGCCCAAAAGTATAATTGTAAGGAAAGTAAAGGATACCTTGTTATTAGGGCTTTAGTACTAACCAAGAGAGACTCTGAGCACATCATGGAGGTTCTTTTTGAGATCTATAATAATGACTTGGTTGTTGTAGTGCTAAGTTTGTGAGGCGCTCTTGATTCGCAGAGGTTACAGCAGCTACTAAAAGTAGTCCAAGAAAGATAAACTACAAAGCTTATCCATGCCACAGGTGATGAAGGTCATCACATTATGTATCATCATTCTATGATCTTTAGGTTAGATCACCCACTCGATTTAATAACAGGTTCTGTTTCTTTTAGAGCCAAATCAGAGAGAACGCAAAATAGAAAGAATAATGCTCCGACTGTACTCTGCTACTAGCAAACTGTCCAAGTGTCCTTCGGCTCCTAAGGGTTTCACAGCTAGCTGAAGACCCTCGGGCAAGTGAAAGACCAAACAAGAGTATCATGATTGTACTAAACCAGGGGTCCCCAAGCCCCGGTCCCCAAGCCCCAGTCCCCGGACCCGTCTGTGGATCATTTGGTACCAGGCTGAAAAGAAAAGTTTTTCTTCTTATTTTAGTCTTCTGGATCTTATTTTGAAAAATGACAGTTTCCACCCCACTGACTCTGCCTGATGATGAGCTGATATTATAGTGGAGGATTCGTGTAATTGCCTAATATAAAGTGTAATTGTTGCATTCAGATTACAGACTATGAACTGACAAAGGTGTTTTTTATTGAAACCCCTGCGCCTCTACCTGGTCCGTGGAAAAATTTTCATGTATGAAACTGGTCCCTGGTACAAAAAATGTTGGGGGCCGCATCGATGGGGAACTGGAAGAATCTTCTGAGTACAGGATAGATAAATGTTTAAATAAAATTAAGCAACCTACACAGACTTGAGCTGAACACCGTTTGTCAGCGTTGTTGATTTGCATTTTTAGAGGCAGGAATAGTGAAAAAATAAGTCCACTACAGAATGGTGCCAATTTTGTTATTTTATATTTACAAAGGTTCAGTGTCCCCTGTAGCGTAGTGGTCTGGCATTTGCCTTACAAGCGAAAGGTCCCTGGTTGGATTCCAGGTGGGAACACCAGTCCCTCTCACTATGGAGGGTTGCGTTGGAAGGGCATCCAGCGTACAACCTTTGCCAAATTACCAGCGGATTAATCCACTGTGGAGAATACAAGGGAATGGCCGAAGTGTACATATTTACAAAGGTTCCAATTTAAAACACAAATTAGACTTTTATTTAGGACACAACTGCGCTATTGCTATTAGATAGCAGCACAGTGCAAGTAGCCTAACACCGCAAACTCCTGGTCAAATAAATAAAATTAAATGCTCAGAACTCTTGATCTTTCACCCCACAATCTCATAAATGTTATCAGATCTTCTTGACCACACTATTACCCACGCAAAGTTTGGTAAAGATCTGGCAAACAAGTCTGCTCCTGTAGTGGTAACAAGTTTTGTGATGAATGGAAAACCCAAAAACATAATGCATCCTTGGTGGAGGCATGATAACAACGAGCAAAATATAAAATGAACTGTATATTCAGAGAAACATCACAACCACTTAAAGTCATGTGTCTTTGACAACAGTCAAAAGGGCCTTGGCGTCTTATTCTGTGGGTACAGCTGGGAGCATTACATAACAGGTGGCTTTCCCCCCTTGCAAACAGAAACGGGATGTGAAAAAAAGGTGGAGAAATACGCACACAACACTCAGTGAACGGTTCTTATGAACGTCCACTTCGTTGTAAGGTGTGGAGTGAAGCTTTGGGTATTAAAGGCTGTGAATAGCATGTAAGGATTGTAGACAAGGGACTGGGAGGGGATTCCCTACGCAACTCTATAAGGCACCTAATGAATCTGGCCCCTTAGTCAGAAAAATTTATGTGTTTGCTTAGTTCGGGCCAAGTTTCTTCTTTGGTGCGTCAGTGTGCGCGCACATGTATACTTGCACAGGTGTCTATATATTTGCGTGTGTAAGCAAATGAGGGTGGAGCACCAGGTGTGATACCATTATTCTGTCATTACAGCAAATGGAAACCATCTTTCAGTGGAAAAGAGGCTTGCCCAAATATGCATGCAATCATTTCAGGCAAGGCTAAAATGCATACCTGGGAAAGGTGCCATCATTCATAGTCAGAAGAAAAAAAGAAGAGAACAGCACAAAAAAGTCAAAACAGATCACACTACCTAGTCCTTTCACAGTTTTCCCTAAAGGGTTTTAAAGAAAGAACTTAGGATTCCTGATTTCTAACGGTATCCATGAAATGATATGATATGATATGATATGATAGCAATACAGCAAACTCATATTTTAAAAGTCAGCTTACTTTGTCTCATACTGAAACCTCAATCTCGACAAAAATTGTCTTAAAAAATCCTGCCATTTCAACTGATAATCAGCAGCCAGAATTGCAAAGCCAGGATGGAAGCATCACCTCTTCATACTTTCTAAAACTCTGCCGTTTTCTCACTCAAATTGGCAACTCCGTAGTATATAATAAATATTTACACAAAAA
>VUQH01035847.1:0-17827 GCA_015106775.1 Etroplus canarensis | reverse complement strand
TATTATCAAACAAAAAAAAAAAAATCAGAAAAAAAAAAAAAAAATTAAAAAAAAAAAAAAAAAAAAAAACTAAAATCAGTTTTAAAAAGAAAAATGACAAATCCCTGTGGTAATTTACCAGAAAGCACCACTTTAAGGAACAGAGTGAAAATGAAAGCTACAATATTTTAGGGAATTGATTTAGGAGCTGAATTTTCTCTTCTGCATTAGAAAGGTGAGAGGTAGTCACTCCATCTAATCACCTAATTAGTCCTCGTTGCCTTGAAGAACTCTACAAATCCACAGTGTGCTCTTTGGACTTTGTTCCACTCTATTCTGGCCATATGCCAATCCAATTTTCAAATGGTTAAGCTTCGCGTCATGCAACAAGCTCTTTGATAAATTACGCTTTGAGATGAAAAACAGCTCTTAAATACATACTGTGTATTATTACACCGAGTTTAGTGTGAATCTGCGTCTTTTTATCTGTAAATTGCTTTTTAAACTTTTTATGGGGAAATCAGCTTAACACTATTATTTTTAGTACTTTGTAAAAACAGACAATACAACAGTCAAGACCATTTTATACATTAATTGGCAATGTGTGAAAAGAAAGGTTCCCCACTTCACACAACTATGCATGTACTAAGTATATATTACACGCCTGCTTTTCTATATATACACAAGGTGTATGTATGTGTAAACTTGTATGATTTAAACATACTGAACCTGGTTACAACTTTGAACTCTGAGCAATTGTCCCCATTTGCAAGGGAGACTAAAAATTGAAGCACATTTAGAGGAAGATGGATACATTTATTAACAGTAACACACTCTGTTGGTTGAGTGAGTGACTGGTGTTTCTTGTGCTATCAACACAAGAGAACAGAAAGCCTGACTGGTGGTCTGGCAGCCACAGCAAAAATCCATCTGGCTGGATTAAGAACTGGACTGATCTTACAAACATGGCACTATATGTGAAACCATGCGTCTCTGCTGGTCAGAGTCAGATGCCAGGATTTAGGTGCTAGTAAAATTAGATGACAGGCGTTGGGGGTAGGTGCGTGGGGTTGCTATTAAGATATAATAACTAAATTCAAAATTCAAAGCAACAGTTGCATCCACAACTTCAAAGTGGGGAGTGGTAGAGAGGCTGACGGAAGAAACGGAAAAGGAGGAAAAGATTACAGGCAGCTGCATCGTAAGTGTTCTTATTCAAGTTCTGGCTTGAACCCTGGTTGTCGGACAAACACTACTGCCTTTCTTGAAAAGCCATGAATGCAAATATGCTAACATATGCAAGTCTAACTTTGAGTGTGAATGAAGGAGACTTTTTTCTTCTCTCAGATTAACACTGCTAATGGGACAAAATGTAAATTTGGACCTTGGATTATATGTTGCACCAATGCAAAATTGGATCGTAGGTTGTGTTCAATGAAGTCGCAGGATATCCCAGGTCACTGGGAGTAAATGTCAGTATATTTGTTGCCCCAGTGTAGCCACCAGCAAAGCAAAAGAATTAGTGCAACTTCAAAACAGGAAAGGTCACAATAACAAACAGGTTCTTTTGGCCCAAGTACAAAACTATGAATAACACTGAAAAACACATATGAACCTATTTATACAAATTTTGTTAACCAAACAACATGTGGAATGTTTATCTTCTCTATTTTATCTAACACAGTCAAATTTGTGGTTAATTTACATTTTGGAATGTCGCTCCAAGCCAGAGAGTGATTGTGTAGCCCTCAGTTACATGGCCAATTGTGATGACAGTGTTTGCAATGCTGATCAAACTCCTGCTTACCATTCTGATGTGAGGTTTGCTTCGGATGGAAGCAGACACAGAGTCTGCTCTGCATCAAGCTAAGCCAGCCAAAAGGCTGTCTGTTGTAGTCTAAAAAACATTTCACTAAAGCTGCTGCTGATTGTTTCATTTGAACTTGGAAAGTGCAAGTCGTAATGCAAATGAGAGTGAAGTGATGAATAGTTGTCCCCCACCATGAAATCTTGGGTTGAAGTATGGTTCCCACTGCTTTAATCCATTTGTATACTCATTCATCACATGCAGTAGCTCACACAGCACTTGGGTTTCTTCTAACTGGTGATGAATATCACTGCCACATTACAGCATTTTCAAAATTGCATTAATTGGTCTAATAGCGTAACTAAAATTACAGCCTTTTTCCATACCCTCAGTAAGGAGGATTAGCTGCGACATGTTTCACACATGAATTTCCACTTCTCCTTCACAGCAACAGATCAGTGCTATTTTCACTGTGCTTGGGAGCAAGGTCAAACAATGACTTTAACCCTCTGAGGTATCTCTTGTTCCATCACATCCTAAAAGTGCTCTATTGGACTAAGGTCTGTTGACTACGGAGACCATCTGGGTACCGCAAACTCATTGTCAAGTGGTAGTAAAGAGCCTACAGTGTGCCAAGATAATATCTCCACATCATTACACCACCAGCAGCACCTGAACCACAAATACAAGGAGAGATGGATCCATGCTTTCAAGTTGTTCATTCCAAATTCTGACCCTACCATCCGAATGGCGCAGCAGACATCAAGGCCCATCAAATGATGGGTCACCAAATTGTTTAATTTTGGTGAGCCTGTGTGAACTGTAGCCTCAGTTTCCTGTTCTTAGCTGACAGGAGTGGCACCCAGTGTGATCTTCTGCTGCTGCAGCCCATCTGCTTTAAAGTTCAATGGCTTGTGCTTACAGAGGTGCTCTTCTGTATAGCTTGTTTATAATGAGTGATTATTTGAGCAGTCTGGCCACACTCCTCTGGCATCAATAAGGTGTTTTTGCACAGAGAACTGCCAATCACCAGATATTTTCTTATTTGAACCATTCTCTGCACTTTCTCAAGGTGGTTATGCTGGAAAATACCAGCAGATCAGCAGTTTCAGAAATATTCAGACCAGGCTGTCTGGCACCAATAGCCATGCCATGTTTAAAGTCACTTCAAACACCTTTCTTTCCCATTCTGAGGCACAAATTTGAACTTCAGTAGGTCATCCAGCCTTGTGATTGCCTGATTAGATAGCTGTGTTAATGAGCAATTGAAAAGGTGCACCGGTGGCCGGTGAGTGCATATTTTCAATTATAAGCTTAATTTACAGCAGAAGTTAGATCAACCAATCAGCTTTCTTTTTGCTTAGGTCCAAAAGATTAAAGAAGTTTTGGTAGAGACTACCCATAGCACCGTATTAAAAAGATGCACAGAGAAGCATACTGCACATGCCTGTTTTTGCAGAAAAACTGATTGTTGCCTTGGTCATTAAGTTGTGTGTAAAGGTTGTCATGAAGTGGCAATGACATGCTGTTCAGTACAGTGCCAGTTCTTCCATATGAATGAAGGTAATCGAGCCATGGTAAGACAGGCAGTAAGAAAACGCTAGGGCAGGAAATTATTTAGGCAAAGGTTTGAAAGCTTTAATGACACATGAAACCCACAGTAAGACATGCTAGGCATCCAAAATACCTATATAGGCTTTTCACTGAATCTATAGTGCTTATGGGTTACAATTACTTTTCTTCATCATAAAATATATTATTTTATGCTCTACTATCAACAAGAAGCACTTCATCTTGGAATTCAAGTTCTTCAACACCTGTCAATAACTGGAAACAAAATTATGGCCCCTCTCACCCAGAAAGCTCGGTTAATTGAAGTTGATTCCCAATATATGGCAAAGCAATATAAAAGGCATGAAACCACACCAGCTCATATTACTAATTATCCCAAGTTATTATAAAAATATTTTCAGTTATTACACATAGTAACTGCTCCTGGAATGTGTTGTCCAGTCCACTCAAGCTGCCTATGAGGAAATTTCTCTGACCTGCCAGGCCAAGACTGTAGAAAACATAATTCTATCCTAATACAACTACACCCAATGTTCTGCCAAGTACTAGCTATTACCCTCCAAGAGCTGGACTAAGAGACAGCCTTAAGTTTTTTCTTTACTGTTCATACCTTGTTTTTTTAAATTAGTCACTGGTAAGAGCTGGAAAGCCATTATTCTGCATACAAATATTTAATAATTTTTTTTTGAAAAACACGTGCTCCAAGCTCACTCTCACCACACATACATGTACACTCACACGTACACACACCATAGCCAGGCATGAAAACTCTCCAGTCAGCTGTATGCCAGTAATGATCCTTCTCTGGCACGGCAAGTGCGTAGCATGAATATGTCGCTAACCAGCTGCACTCACACATCTGCTTTTTATATCATGTACTTGGTACATTCAGAAACAAATTTCTCTCCTGATTCTTTGCTATTCATTGTATACCTTTTATCCCATCGCTTACGTGTAATTACTAGTGTGTGAAAGGGACACTGTTGCTGTTAGTAGAAAAATCTGGTGAGACATAGTGAAACTAACCAGACTAAACAAAGAAAGACTGTGCTGCTGGCTGATGATTCCTCTACCGATACTGAATAACAAAGGGATGAAGACTCTTGTAGCTTTTGCTGGTGTAGCTGTGCCATCCTAGCAGTGAACCTTTGCAATAAAAACTAAAACAGATATCCTAATAAAACTTTGAGTCAACTTCTTACAACTGTTGAACTGAGAACAGTGAGTATGACTTGAGAGTCTGCTGCAAAATCCTGACATAAAGTTGTCTCACTCTGATGTGTTCACTTAAACCAGCACCTGCATAACACCAGAGACAGACATGACAGAGTAGTGGACTTTACAGATGGAAAAGAGGGTGGTGAAAGGGAAAGTAACAACATAAAACCAGCTGGAGGGAATGACAAAGGTTTCTTTTAGTGGCAATCCTGATTGGCACCTAATGTTGTCCCTGGGCATTTCAAGACTCGTAAAACTTTAATAAGCAGTTCAATAACCAATCCCCCCCCTCCTTCCCCTTCTCTAGTTTTTCACTGCAGGATTAGAGTGGCAGGGCCAAGCCTCAAAGAAATTGCAAAATGAGTGGCGCAAGGTTGCCCAGGGAGTGAGAAAAGCTGCCAACAATGACAAGACAACCAGTGGAATTGAGCAGATTTGACATGAGTCAAAAATCACTATATACAAAAACTCACTATTTCAATCTTTAAAGGAAGCAATAAGCCCTGGTCTTAAAATATTTGCAAGTTTTTCAGAAAATCTCCCTGCATGGTGTTAAACTAAACTTTCCACTGTGAGTAGCACATTGTACCTGGCGCTTTTTTGGTGCCACTTTGGTTGAGATTCCAAGCAATGTAAGCCAATACTAAAAGGTAACATGAAAATACTGCAGGTTGCTGACTGGTCTGAGAGAACCGTCACTAGAATTGTAATGTCCAACACAGAATGTTGACGTGGGATATCAAATTGTTCAAAGCTCCCTGTTTTTTTCCCCTTTTACCAGTCTCGTTTTAACCTTAGTGCCTTCCGCCTTTATAGGCATGATGCCAAAGTAGTTCAATGTGATGCAACCATGACCATTATCTAAGAATGCAGGTTACATACAGGGGGTATGATCTGCACTGGACAGAAAGAGAAGAACTTGATACCAAAGAAAATAAAGTTAAGTTGACGCAAGCTGTGTTATGCTGTATAAAAGAATATAGAAAGAAGAACATGCACCGCAAGCTGTCCCGCACAATGGACTACAGTGATCCTCAGGAACAAGCTGATGTCTATGTGTCCAAATATGCTTACAATGGCGTATCAGATAACTTAATGGTTACACCTTCCCATTTTAAAAGGACGCCTCTGTACAATATAGAAATACAGCAAAACTGTAAATTCTTGTTGTTTGATGACTTCAGGACACCCATTACAGTTGAATCTCCCAATATCTTTTAGAACCTGAATTCAACATATTTGGTGGAAAACTGAAATGACGGAAGAATAATTCATCTGCCTCAGATGGCTTATCATTTATAGACATGAGTAAAGATGCAGGTTTCATCACCATGTATAAGACTGCCATGAGATAACCTGTGAAAACCCAGCTCTGCTGGTAGGCCTTCACGAGAGTGCCATCCTGTGGTAAAGTAAAAGATCACCAATCACAACTTAATTTTGATGAAGACTTAAATGTACCTGTGGCTGCTCTCTTGTATTTTCCCCAAAGGGACACCACAGCAAATTAATCTGCATTGGTAATTTGGCAGAGGTTTTACACCGGATGCCCTTCTTGACACAAAAGACTTGTTATTTTAAACTGTAACTGAGTCCATCTACAACAGTGTTATAATATTCGAGTAAGACTTCTACTGGTCCTCCTTTTTGTTATTACCTGCATTTGTGACACAGTATGTTTATCCTTTCTGTGGTACATGTGCCAGCTATTCAAGAAAAGGCTAATCAAGGCTAATATCATTTCAATATTTTCAAAGTGATGTCTTAACAGTAATGGCACAGTAAAAGTTACATTTTTGTGTTTTTATTTTCTTTGTCTTCCTTAAAATTGGGAATACATAGTTTATATCATGTCTAATATTGCCAAAAAGGAGGCGTACACTACTTTACTAACTTACCTTAAATACAGTTAGGGCCATCAGTTTTGGGACAGTGACACTTTTTTCCCTTGTAATTTTGCTTCTGTACATCACCACAGTGGATTTTAAATTAAACAGTCAAAATGTGATTGAAGTGGAGACTTTTAGCTTTAATTCAAGGGGTTTGACAAAAGTATTTCTTTAACCGTTTAGGAATTACAACCATTTTTATACATAGTTCCAATTTTCAAAGGCTCAAAAGTAATGAGATTAACATAATTTTAAGTACAAGGACTGTTTTTAATACTTGGATGAACATCATTTGCAGTCAATGACTGCCTGAATTCAAGAATCCATGGACATCACTGCTGTGTTTCCTCCCTTAAGATGCTCTGCCAGGCCTTTACTGCAGCTACCTGCAGTTGTTGCTTGTTTGTGGGTCTCTGCCTTCAGCTTTGTCTTCAGTAACTAAAAAGCTGCTCTACTTGGTTGAGATCAGGTGCCTGACTTGGCCATTGAAGAATATCTCATTTCTTTTCCTTGAGAAACTCCTGGGTTGCTTTTACAGTATGCTTTGGGCTGTTATGTATTTGCACTGTGAAGCACAGTCCAATCAGTTTTGCAACATTTGGTTGAATCTGTTTAGAGAGTATAGCCCTGTACACTTCAGAATTCATACTACTACTTTTATCAGCAGTCAAATCATCGATGAACACTAGTGACCCAGTTCCACTGGCACACATGCCCATGCAAAAACATGTCCTCACCATGTTTGTCAAATGATGCAGTATGCCTTAGATTCTGAGCTGTTCCATTCCTTTTCCATACTTTTGTCTTCCCATTATCTATCCAGAAGATGTTTTCAAAAACAGGGCAGGGCCTTTTTAGATGTGTTCTGGCAAAGTCTAATCTGACATCCTGAGTACAACCAGTTGTTTGCACCTTGTTGTAAACCTCTGCATTCTTGACTTGGCTAGATGTTGTGAAGGGGTTTTTTTCTCAGGCTGTCAAATCATTACATTTTTTTTCCCAGATGACAAAATTAAAAAACAAAACAAAACAAAAAAAACGAATGCACAAAATTTGTCAATGGTAGAGGGTAGTTTGGGATAAGCCGGGTATCACAATCACCAAAGTACTTACAGAGGAATTCCTGACTAATGTATGCTTCGCGTTCATGTGATACTTTAAGCTGGAAGCACTGCAGTGAAACGAAAACTCCTTCCTGCAGTGTGCGCAAATTACTTTATGTCAGCTTTCTGTCTTGGTTTTTTGTACTCTAACTTCCCATTATGAAGGCCAATATGATCCATCTAGATCAAGTTGGTTCTACTCCCAGATAATGCTAGAGCACCAATCCACGCCAATGAGTAAAATTGTGGGATTTTGAGTAATTGTGCACTGCGTGTGTGTAAAAATTTTTCATCAAAATAATTACACAAATGAATTAATTTGGATTAAAGCTTGAATTTTGACAGCCCTAGTTTTTTCTTAATGTAAAGAATTCTGCAATCATCTACTTTAGTTGTCTTCTGCGGCCAGTGTGTTCCTTGTTTTTAAGCATGTTCTAGGTTGTTGCTTTGGCCACTCCTAAAGTTTTTGCTGTCTCTCTGACAGGTTTAGCTTGGTTTTCAGCCTAATAAAGGCCTCCTTCTCTTGCATCATCTCCTCTTTGTACTTCATATTGAGACTTGCTGTGAACAGCTAACAAATGCAAGTTCAGCACTTGGAATCAACTCCAGATCTTTTATCTGCTTTGTTTTTATGTAATAACGAGGGAACACACCATGGCCTAAGCCATGAAATTGGTTGTCAATCATTTGTCCCTTTATTGTTCAGCCTCTAAAAACGGGGACTATAAATAAAAATGGCTATAATTCCTAAAAAGTAAATGCAATTCTTTTTTCAAACATCTTGAAATAAATCTGTATGCTTCCAAAACTTCTGGCCCTATCTGTTTATGCCCACTGGTTTTTAGCTCTGTCCAAATAATAATAAACATGCCTTGGACTGCTCCCTTATATTCTCTCCAGGAGGTTGCCACAGCGGATTAATCCGCATTGGTAATTTGGCAGAGGTTTTATGCTGGATGCCCTTCCTGGTGCAACACTCCATGGCCTTTCGCTTCTAAGGCAAATGTGTAAACCACTACACTACAGGGACACTATCCAAATAATAATTATAATAATGCTGATAACAATAATAAATATTATTAATATTATTATTATTAAATGTGGTGTTAGAAGCATTTCTTGGCTTGATTAAATGTGGGTTGCATCAGTTAGGGCATTCGGTGTAAAACCGGTGTAAAATTATCCAAATTATCGACCGCTTGGGGAGTTTAAAAGGGAGCAACTGAAGGTGCATTTAATAATAATAACAATAATAATAGATCAGTTGTATGCTTACTTAGTGAGGAAAAAGGTGGAATTTTCTCTGCTCTTAGTGAAGGTGACGGGGAGGAACCTCAAAGTGATATTCATTTTCCTGGCGTTGGAGGCCATTTTCTTGGCCTGAAAAAGAGAAAATTTAAGACAGTATAATATAGCGCCATCGTACAGTAAAATGAATTGCTTAATTAGGTAATCATCACACAAAATCAATAATTAACTACTTTAATAAACAATTTATTGTCTTTTTAAACACAAATACCTAAAATCATGATTGTTTAAATGTGAATGTATGTTTTTTTTCTGAATACATTTAGAATTTGGATAAGTAAAACATGTCACTAGACTTCAGCTTAAAATAGTTTGTTGTTGTCGTTAAGCCACAGCCCTGTACTCCAGGAGGTACATCTGCAGCAGCCAAGGAACACAGAAAGATAAGCTTATCTAAATACAAAAACAGAAATTACTAATTAATTACCAAATTAGGTCGAAAAGGACTGAACAGAAAGTTTAACAGCTAAAAAGTAAAGCATAACCACTAGAAAACTGAAAAACTACAAAAAGGATTAGAATAAATTAGATCAGATAAGTAATGGTTAAAATTGCTACCTGAAGCTGTACCAGCAGCTTCAACTGTTAGCTAATAATATGGATCAGCAATCACATTTTAAGCTGAAATTATGAATTAAAAATTGTTAAACAGTTAAACCGGTAGCCAATACATGAATAACGTATGTGTAATGTATAAAGCATTTATAATATATAATAGCAAAGACGGAGACAAACAGACAAACAGACAGACAGACAGACAGACAGACAGACAGACAGAAATCACTAGATCACTCAGTTCCATGAAATAAATAGCTGTTAAATGAAGTAGTGAGCTCCAGTTATGGTCAGTTAAAAAAAAAGTCAAGTAACCACAACCTCACAGCTAAAAAAAAGTCCAGATTAACAGATGACTTCCAAAGAACACATCTGAACATGAGGGGTTGTTTATAATGGGTTTCTGGTGTCCATTTGAAAGGGCTGTGGTGGTATGTCAGATGAAAAAGGTTGGGAAGCATCCTCAACATTGCCATAATATATTCAATCTACATTAATTCTATTTTCAATCCAATTCAGTTTTATTTATATAGCACAATTCACAACAAAAGTCGCCTCAAATTGTTTTACACTGTCATCTTAAACCCTACAGTGTTAAGAGAGAAAACCCCAACAATCAGACGACCCCCTATGAGCAAGCACTTGGTGACTGTGGGAAGGAAGAACTCCATTTTAACGGAAAGAGAACCAGGCTCAGGGAGGGGCAGCCATCTGGGGGTGAGGGGAAGAGACAAGAGAGAGACAAGACTATGGGACAGAAGGCAACATTTAATGACATGCAGCAATAGCAAATAGAGGTATGGAGAGTGAAATAGGTGGGTGAAAATGCCGAGCATATCATAAGAAGCCCCCAGAAGCCTAAACCAACATAACTAAGCCATTACTACAAAATTTATCAAAAAGGAAAGTTTTAAGCCTAATCTTAAATGTAGAGACATTCAGTATCACAGGCAAACATACTGGTAAATTTACAGCACAGTTTAGAAGTGTTATGAAGGTCGCCAAAACAAGCAGTTAAGAGCCTTAACAAATGTCTCAGCAGCATACTTCAAACACAAGAACTGTTCACTGAAACAGGATGTAGCAGACAGCTTCTGCTCTTAGTCATGCACAGAATGGCTGACCTTTCACTTCAGTGGAAAAGTCAGCAGGGGATATCTTCTCTGTACAAATATGTTCAATTACCAAACATCTGTTTTACACCAATAAATACAGCTGTGCAAGTTTCATGAACAATTAAATCAAAGATGGCCTGAACCTCTACTGCCCTCATCTAAATTTGAAAGGACAAGCATTTCCTTTCTGGCCCCTTTATAACTTCAGATTGGCAGCAAGAAACAGTAAAGAGATTTATTAAAAGGTGGGGATATAGAGGCCTCATAACAGATTACTGCACTTGCAATGTTCTGGAGGAAACCCAAGTCCCAAAGCTCATCTTGTTCCAAGCCTTTATCTCTCCCTGAGAATAAGCCTCATTATTTTGATTGATCTATAACAGCTGAAGGAGGCAACTGCCTCAAAAAAATCCCATAAAAGAACACAAATTACTTCAAGCTATCAAATGCCACTTGAGTTGGGTTAGAGTAACAGAACAGGTAATAGCTGGTATGAGCTCACACAAATGAATGTCTGTGGTTTGAAGCAACAAAAGTAAAACTTGCATAACTGCAGCCACAAATTATACAAGGAATGCAATAAAAGTACGAAGGGAAAAAAAACACTTAAGGGATACTGGATTCTGCTGTTCGAAGCTGATACCATTATTGTTTTCACTACTGAATTTCAAGATGTATTCATCACATTGGTTAAATATGAGCCCCACCCTTTGAAAGGGTTTCAGATTTTCTAAATGGGTTGAACCAAGTACAGTTCTCTTATGAGGACAAGAAGACTAAATGTAAATGGTTCTAATACGCACCATTATTTCTGAGTAGCACACATGCCCTCCCCAAAAACGTAAGCCAATATCATTAAAATCAGTTACAAAGAGAATACAAGAATTCTCTAGTATTTCTCAGTTTGCATAAGGCCAGCTTTGTTTTCAACTACACTACGTTCTGAATTCATGCTCACATAAACAAAAAACTTAGACCCATTTCAACATAAAGTCTAGGTAAAATGAAATGCCTAGAATTCATCCGGTAGCTATGTATCATTGGCAGCTCCTTTGTGTTCTCCTTAAAGGGTCACCACAGCAGATTAATCCATATTGGTAATGTTGCAAAGGTTTTACACCAGATGGTGGTTGAGAGGGGTTTGTGCCCCAACCGGGAATCGAGCCTGGGACCTTTCACTTGTAAGGAGAATGTGTAAACCACTACACTACAGGCTGCTATGCCTCTGCCTTAAATCTGACCCTGTGAGACCATGCCCTGTGATCTCACAATCTTTTAAATGTTATCAGGTCTAAAGTTCTACCCATCATAGTAATTTCAGTATACATTGTTCCCACATACACATTTTTTTTGTCATGTGACCCCTTAGTGACACCATCTTTGCTATTGGTTGGGTCGGCAGCGTTTCCTGAATGCACAGCTGCCTACAGCTTGCCTATAGCAATGGTGGCCACTCGTATGTTGTGACGTCATGTGGGAACTATGTATACAAAATTTGGCTAGGGTCCAGCTTCCTAGTAAATGCATACAATGGTAACAAGAATTTCAATAATGAATCTGTGTGACATTGATCTTTGACCCCAAGAACTCAAAAATGTTAGACATTAACCATAAAATGTGTAGAACAGATCCAGCAAACCAGTCAGCTCCTTTAATGGTAAATTTTGACCTTTGATATTGGTCTTTAATTTCTTCCACCAAAGATCTTACAACTGAGTCAGCACCTACAGAAATTATATTTATCTTGACCTCTAACATTTATTTTACGAAACACAGGGATTGACCTTATAAATACGAGTGAGGATCCAGCAGCCCAGTCAGCTCCTATGCCGGTAAAGAGATTTTCATTAATGAGCTCCTGTGACCTTGACCTCAGAAATGGTATCAAGTCTTCTACCTATCATGATGATTAAACACTGGCAAGGATCTAGGAGCCCAATCAATTCTATGGTGATAATAGGATTATTGACCACCCCCTATGAACTTGACCTTTGACTCCATAACCTCAAGAATGTTATCAGTTCCCATCATTTAATTACTTATACAAAACTGGCTAGGATCCAGTAGTAAGCTGGTATATAATCAGAATTTTATTAATGGCTCTTGAGACCTTGACCTTATAAATGTTGACAGATCTTCTACCCATCATATGTATTATCCACGCAAAGTCTGGTAAAGATCCAGCAACAAGTCAGTTCCTATAGTGATAACACGATTTATAATGGAAGGATGGACAGATGGATGCAAGAACAGCTGGGCAAACAACCTGAAAACATAAAGCCTACACAGTGGAGACATAATAATTATCCAACATTAGGCATACAAATCAAAATATAACATAGTAAATATAAAAATAAAAGACTTACTTTTAAAGTTGTACGAGGAGCTCGGATGAGATCGTCTCTAGTGGCACCATCGGCAAATCGACCAGTATCCTCCAGAAACCTGTAATCTACCATTCAAACAAAGGACAAAGAGTAAACACACAAAAAGGGAAACATCTTCATTTTTAAAATAACACTAATAAATAAACAAACAGACTTTTTATGTTTAAGCAAAAGTAAATAATTTTGTAGTCATATAATAGTCATATAATTACTCCTCCTGTTTGCAAGATAAAACATCAACAAAGCAAAGCAGCTGCTCACCACTGAGAAGATTAATTTCATCAAACTTTGACAGGGTCACAAACGCAGTTTTATTTCTAACTCCACTGCATCCTGAATCTTCCTTGTGCTTCTTCACACACAGCAAGCTGCAAAAGATACACAGTTTGTTGTTTTAATTATTTAAATTGAAGCCGAACAGTGCGCAAAGTACAGAGCAATTTTCAAAAAATATCAGGACATTGCGGGAAATGTAAAAAACACAACTTACGGTTTTGAAAATCAATTTAAACCCTATATTTGACTTTAAAAATGCAAAGACAAATGTTAAAAATGAGAAATGTTACTGCCTTTGCAGAATTACCAGGGGAATATCTTTTAATACTCCTATACAGATACCTCCCCCATTAGGGCGTCGGCACAGCAGATCATGTGTCTCCATCTCACATCCCTTCTATCCTCTTCTCTCACACCAACCCTCTTTATGTCCTCCTTCACGCCATTCATGAACCTTCTCTGTGGTCTTCCGCTTTTCCTCCTCCCTGGCAGCTCCATCTTCCAACATACTTCGTCCAAAAATCCACATAGCCCTCCTATGTACATGTCCAAACCATCTCAACTTTGTGTCTCCAAACTGCTCAACCTGAGCCGTCCCCCTGATGTACTCATTTCTAATCCTGTCCATCCCGCTCACTCCCAGTGAAAATATCAGTATCTTCAGTTCTTCTACCACAACCTCCTTTTGCTTTGTCAGTGCCACCGTCTCCAAACCACACATTATAACATGCCTCACAAACAACAAACAAATCCCTGACACATGTCTCCACCCACTCCACCCTGGCTACCTCTACTCCTTGCATCTTCACCATTTCACTTCTCTCACTCTCATTCACGCACATATACCCTCTCTTGTTTATACACATTTTCATTCCTCTTCTCTGCAGTGCATGTCTACCTCTCCAGGCTCTCTTCCACCTGCTCCTTACTCTCACTACAAATCACAATGTTGTCTGTGAACATCATAACTCAGAGGCTCCTGCCTGACCTCATTTGCCAATCTTTCCATCACCACTGCAAATAAGAAGAGGCAGCTCAGAACTGATCCCTGATGTACTGAAAGATAATAGGATGTTCAATGCATGTAAATAATTACAAGTAGTTAATTAAAATAAATGTTAACATCAGCTTCTGACTTGTGGTAATTTAGTTACTAACATTTCAGTGAACTGTGAGCACAATGGTAGCAAACCTACCACCTTTCTACATAAAAAACTCATTAAGAATAGTAGCTCATTTTATTGCATAGTTGTACCTGGTTTCACCTGTAAATGAAATGTTACAAATGCCTAACATCATGTAATACATAAACTACCTTGTTTAGGCTACTTATCTGATAAAGTAAGTAGAGTCTTCCAACTTTTACTCAAGTAGCTAATATTACTGATTCAGAGATAAGAAACGATTGCCCATGATTCTGTAACATCTTAAATATAAAGACTCATACCCTCTCACTCACACACACATACAATAAAACCTAGGGATTCCATTTGAGCATGAATAGGCCCGTTCTCAGACACTTACTGAGAGACAGGTATTTGGCCAGTCATCCCCAGAGACTGTATCCTAGAAACTATGTAAAAAGAATGCTGAATGATGTCCAAAATAACAACCAAAGATAAAAGCGGGGTAAGACTTGTTAATAAGTCTGAGAGAAATGTTCAGCAATGGCCTTTGTTGTACCATTCAAAATGAGAAGGTAAAGTTGTAAATGCTTTAACATCTACAGAACTTGAAGAACAAGCAATGAACAGTTGAGTTTCGTAAGGAATGCTGATGATGGACATGAATCAAAGTAAAGTTCAGGCAATAAGAACAAAAAATTGCCACATGTCACTCATCAATATTAAAATGTGGCATGGAAGATAGAGGACTGTAATTCTTAAGTTAATGTTCTGTGTTTTTTTTACTAGTGATATTAGACACACATGGGAAAAGCTTTTATTTTGTAAAGAAATATATGTATGTAATATGTGCAATTACTAACAACTTCATGGGATCCCAAAGTAGTTTCAACATTACAAGCATGTAATTGCTTCTGATGACTTGATAAATATGTTGTCTATCTGTTTTAAATTCTACACCTAACAAATTATCTAAGGGGAATACCACAGGTCATAAAAATTATTAGGTAAAAATTATGAACTAAAAATAGTGGTCACTATGCAACCCACTAAATGTATATCCCTGAAAAACTCTAATTTCTTTATGAATGCTGATGCCAATTTGTCTGTTTGTTGTTTTTCAATGCAATTTAGATGATTAAGAACTGACATATGCGGCAATGAAGCTGATTCCACAATATCCCTGAAATTTTTTTTTTTTTTACGAATTTCAGCCGCAGCAACAGCTGATGGCAATGGTGACAGACAACATGGTGTCACATCAATTTGGTTTTTTGTTTTGTGCAAATTGGACAAATAATCACAGTACCTTTCAGCTGCTCCCTTGTATTCTCCACCAAGGAGTTGCCACAGCGGATTATTCCACATTGGTAATTTGGCAGAGGTTTTACGCCGGATGCCCTTCCTGATGCAACCCTCCATGATGAGAGGGGCTTGTGTCCCCAAAATAGTCACAGTGATATAGTTAAAAATGCCACCTAATGGCGAATCGGCATTTTTAAAATGGCTGAAAATATAATCAGTTCCAGATCTCAGGTCTATCACTGTGCCAAAATTCAAAATCCTGCATCATTTTTTGCATTATCATGCTCACATGAAGGATTTGTAGTAGTGGTGGCAGCATGGTGTTACCATTAAAGTATATGATCCCACAATCAATTTGGTTTTGTTTCATGGAGACTGAACAAACAGTTACAGTGATGATGATGATGATCCCGCTTTTCAGGGATAAATATGTCCAGAAATGTTCGGACAATACCCATTATCCATCAATGTGGTGCCAGTCTGGGCCAAAAGTTGGAACCTCTGATGTCAGTGGCTAATGGATGGGCTCGAGCAAGAAATTTACCGATGACTGGCAGATACACCCCACTGGGACTAATAAAGTACTCTGATCCTGATTAATGCTATCCACCATGATTTTTCTCCCACAAAATAACATCAACTTCTGCTAATAACATTATATAATTATTTTATTAAAAACAGTTGATTGGTTCTCAAAAAGGCACTGCCTTGGTGGAAAAGAGACAGTGACAAATTTTTCATAATTTTGGCTCCATACACCAGCAGAACAGATCCAAAATGAAATGATTACAATGTACTGAAAGTGCAGCGTTTCCGCTTTAATTTAAGATGCCGTATCAAGATATTTCTTCAACCCTGAAAATTAAACACCATTTTCATACAAAGTCATCAGACTATGGCAGCTGGATCTAAAATCTTACTAAACCAAATTTTTTAATACTGTTCAGAGCACTTTTATACAAAAATAAAGTACTGTTTATTATAAATCTCAGTTTACATAGTGCAACTCAAGACTCACAGGGAGACTCCAAGCACTTTTATATGATGTCTAGGGTCAGGAAAAGTCTTTCCTTTTCCATGGTATCCATGTTTTATGGAAATTTGGTGCTTCCTCTCTTATTATATTCCACCCTGTGTATGAGACACCTGACATTACTAAAATGTATTGTTAGCCTTTAATTACATAACAATAACGTCACTGAGAAAAAGTACTACAGGCAGCGTTTGCTTTGAGAGTGTTGATGAAGAAATATGAAGAAGGTCAGAAGGAGTTGCACTGTGTCTTTTTAGATCTAGGCAAAGCATATGACATTGTGCCAAGAGAAGAACTGTGGTTTCATATGAGGAAGTCAGGAGTGTCAAAGAAGTATGTGAGGGTGGTGCAGGACATGTATGTGAACAGCGAGATAGTGGTGAGATGTGTGGTTAGAGTGACAAAGGGGTGCAAGGTGCAGGTGGAACTACATAAGGGATCAGCTCTGAGTCCCTTCTTGCTTGCAGTGGTTATGGACAGGCAGGTGTCTCCGTGGACTATGATGTTCCAAGACAACACTGTGATCTGTAGCGACGACCGTGGTGGGTCTCATCAACAAGAACGATGAGTCAGTTTACAGAAAGGAGGTGCAGCGGCTAACAGCCTGGTGCAGAGCCAACAACCTGTCTCTGAACGTCAGCAAGACTAAAGAGATGGTTGTTGACTTCAGAAGAGCACAAAGTGACCACTCCCTGCTGTTCATCGAAGGTTCCTCTGTGGAGATTGTCCAGAGCACCAAATTCCTTGGTGTTCATTTAGCAGAGAACCTCACCTGGTCACTCAACACCAGCTCAATCACCAGGAAAGCCCAGCAGCGCCTCTACTTCCTGAGGAAGCTGAGGAAAGCCCATCTCCCTCCCCCCATCCTGACTTTGTTTTACAGAGGGACCATCGAGAGCATCCTGAGCAGCTGCATCACTGCCTGGTTTGGGAACTGCACCATCTTGGATCGCAAGACCCTTCAGCAGATGGTGAGGACAGCTGAAAAGATCATTGGAATCTCTCTTCCCTCTGTCATGGACATTTACACCACACGCTGCATCCGCAAAGCTAACAGCATTGTGGATGACCCCAAACACCCCTCACACACACTCTTCACCCTCCTGCCATCCAGAAAGAGGTACCGGAGCATTCGGGCCCTCACAACCAGACTGTC
>VUQH01035845.1:0-25610 GCA_015106775.1 Etroplus canarensis | reverse complement strand
TGAGCATCTCTGGAGAGACCTGAAAATGGCTGTCCACCAACGTTCACCATCCAACCTGAAAGAACTGGAGAGGATCTGCAAGGAAGAAGGGCAGAGGATCCCCAAATCCAGGTGTGAAAAACTTGTTGCATCATTCCCAAGAAGACTCATGGCTGTACTAGCTCAAAAGGGTGCTTCTACTCAATACTGAGCACAGGGTCTGAATACTTATGACCATGTGATATTTCAGTTTTTCTTTTTTAATAAATTTGCAAAAATTTCTACATTTCTGGGTTTTTTTCTGTCAAGGTGGGGGGCTGAGTGTACATTAATGAGAAATAAAATGAACTTTTTTGATTTTGACAAATGGCTGCAATGACACAAAGAGTGAAAAATTTAAAGGGGTCTGAATACTTTCCATACCCGCTGTAGCTATTCTTAACTGACAGCATAGTAGACAGCTGGTAGAGAGACACAAGCACATGCTTTTTATTTATTTATTATTGTATTTATACAGATGACTGTGCACTGAGATTTCAGCCCTGCTTCATTTTTCCCTGTCATGCTTTGTGGGAGTAGTGGGTGCTGAGGACACAGGAAGGTGAATCACACTGCTGAGAGCAGCACAGGAGGAAGTAGCACCGTCCTCATCTCACATCATGACACTGTCACCCTGTCCTTCAAATGTCACGGGATGAATCAATGTTGTATAAAAGGCCATAGAAAAATACATTGTCTAAGGTCTGGTACATCTATAGGCTACAGAAGATCACAGAAAATCTTACAGATGGTGTATGGGAAGGTTTCCTTATATAATGCCATCAGAGTTTGTGGAAATCGTTTTGCTTTGAGTAGGTATTGTGGTCAAATGAGGCATAAAAAAACAAAAGAAAAAAGCATATTAGATATTCAATGAAAAAACACTGTCATAACAAGTCATATTTTATCACCAGGCAAAGTAATACAATGTTCTCATTTTCAAAACTCAGTCCCCTTCTCTCGTCTAGCACCTTCTCCCCCCATGTACTGCAGCTCCCACACATGTCTGGGTGTGTGACTGGCTTGCATGTGCCGTATTGGCTAGACTTTAACCAGGCGCCTTCAGTGCAAAAGATACACAGACGGGCAGATGGCAATAATAAGGACACATAAAGATACACGCAGAGAAGTACACACAAATACAGACAGTGACCCAGACAGAGCTGGCATCTTTTTCAGAGAGATCAAAATCTTCTTGCTTGAGGACAAAAGGAGAGATGAGGACAGATAACGTCTGAAGATAGGCAAGCAAAAGGAAAAATAGAATAAGTAGAAAAACAGAAAAGGTTTACAAAATGTATAAAAGAGAGGTGAAGAGAAATGATAAGGGATAACATGAAGACAGACAGAAGTACAGAAGCCAGTGATGGATTAGGCCTGGCAGAGCAGGAGGAGTTTTTTGCTGGGGGGAGCACTTCATGAAATCTCCCCTACAGCTCATTTTCTGCATAGCTTAAACACTCTGCTGCATTTAAATCCTCTACTAACAGTTACTACAGTTCTGCTGTCGAAGAAGGAAAGTGTTTTATCCCCTTAATATTCGCTTTGCAGAATTTCTAAACGAATGAGACAAAAGTGTCTTGGTTTGCAACGTGAAGCGTTTACTAAAATAGGTTATAGTTAAAATGCTGCTACATAAACATATATTAAGCCTGTTCCATCAGTATGATTAAATTTCCACGCATTGTGTTTACACCTTTTCTTGGAATGCACTGCCCTCTGCAGGGTAGAAGAAATACTGAAGAACAAAATGTTTGCTGTTTAGAATAAACATTTGTCACTGTGCACAATACCAAATTACATAACAAATGCAGTTATGTAAGAGAGGAAATGCCAAAATTTACATCGCCGTTCTATTTCTACGATTAAATGCTCACAAAGGTTAATGTCAGGACAGATCTTCCTTCTCCAACACCAGCTGGACACTTGGTTCTCCGTTCCTCTTTAGCGGGGCCTCTCTGTGGCCGCTTTTCTGCTGACTGTGCTGAGCTTTCTTCAAGGCCTTTAATTGTCTCCAGTAGCGGCGATTTACCTCAGGGCAGGAGACCACAGACAGAGGCAGCCTGCAGATTGCTGGAATCTCAGAGGAAATGAGGAGGAAGATGAGAGTCGACAGGCAGAAAGGCCACGTGCAGGCTGGTAATGCAAGCTGAAAGGGGATGCCATAAGAGAGGAGAGCGTGATACATGATGTGCGTGTTCAGATTATGTTTATAGACTAGGGAGGAAAGTTTCTAACTTACCACAGACATCAGATTTGAGGTCGCTGCAGTCATGTATGCACAAAAAAGTGCTGGAAAAAAATGCATTTTTGATTAAAATCTTGTATACCACTGACAGATTGTAGGCTCACTATTTATCAGCCTTACCGCATATCAGAGCCAGTAGGTGGGTTTTCCATGTTAAAACATAGAAGACACCTCCGATTGCAATGCAGGATAGTGCGCTGTTATATCCCCACAGTCCTGTGTAAATATCCCTGTGCGGAGCAGCTAGAGCAAGCCCTGCACCATATATCAGTGAAGAACACTATAATCTCCTTTATGTGATGGATTATATTAATAACATATAATTACAAAAATATGAAGACTGAACATGTGCGTTTCTTAAGAAAACATTTCATGGTGCCAGTTTAAACAGCCAAAGCTCACACTCTAGGCTCAGATATTATGCATATTTCTATGGAAATTGTTTTGAGTTGTTTACCAGTAAACATGCCAGCAGCAGAGCCCAGTATGGCATGAAAACAGATAGTTGGTGAGCAGAGCAGCAGGGCCAGAAGGATGAGACCTCCTGTCCAAGGACTGTCACAGCCGTACACCTGGCCAACCCCAACTGGCACTGACAAGAATAGCTGCAAAATGACAGGCTCCATTTAGTTACATTTTAAACAGTTAGCACACATTTGAAGTGAGTTGACATAAAATGACAAAAATAACCGCAGTTTAGTTTACCTGCAGATATTAATTGCTATAGTGAACCAATAACATTCACCTGATAAATACTGAGACTTTCAGTGGAGTCGTTCAATCGGTGCAGATAGTTTTTAGGCTGGATATCCACCTGACAGTGCAAAAAAGCAGGGTTTAAAAAAAAAAAAAAAAAAATCTTATGCACTTTGTATGAGTATCTATGTGTGTGGCAGGGCTGCACTATACCTCTGGAAAGTATGGATGAACAGATCCCGTAGCCGAAATGTGCAAACACACCATAATATTAAAGGGAAGGGTGAATATTGGAAGGTCCCATTTGCTGGCAATTGAAGACAAAGCACTGGAGACTACTGGGCTGTGAACAGAGGCAGGAAATAAATTTGGAGGGAAAGGGGAATCGAAACAGAGTGACATTGTAAAATGGTCTCAGTTGACTATGATATGTACCATCAAAGATGCACAGTAAACCTACAGAATAAGAGAACTACTCTGCAAACTCCCGTGCCCTTTCTGTGTCTTTTCAAAATTAAAAACATGAGCAAAAGTGTGAAAGTGCTAATGCAGAAGTCATGGGATCCCTTTAAAACATCTAACCAGCTTATGGAGCTGATGATGAATTAGCTAATATAAGCAGAAAAATTCCACCAGCTGCAGTTTTCATTTCAGCTGGGAAAATTCATGGTCATTGGCTGAAAAAGTAAAGTTGATTTTGTCTGTCTCTAGAATTAAGAACTGAGTGTCCAGGACATCTAATTCACTCTTTTATGACTCCCCAAATGCCAAAGACTGAATAGTTTTCTCAGTAATGGGCAGTAAATTGAGATTTGAACTTGAAATTACTAATCATCATTTTATTGTTGCCACCACAGCGCTGCACACAGGCTATTTTGTAAGTTATGGCTGTGTGTTTAATTGACTTTTTGTAAAATCTATGTGTAAATTCACAGAGCTGTGTCCCAACTCACTCCTTGTTCACTCTACACAGAAGTGTCTCAAAGTGTAAGGAAAAGGTAGCGTTCATGGCTATAATCCAAAGCACTGCATTTACAGCTGGCTGTGATGAAACTAAATGATGCAGCACACTGCACTGTGGTACTTAGCTGAAAATAACAACCTTGTAATTGACCCCATTTTCCCTTGTGGGTTTTTTGAGGGTACTTTATACTGAATACATTTAAACCATCGTAATTTAGACACTCAAATAAAAGGACTAACGTATCTCACCATAATATATCACTTGCCCAGAGTGCAGCTTATTACACTGAGCTAAACATGGGCTTTAAAATTTGACAAGGTGCCTTTCCAGTTGACAGTATGTAGCAGACAAGTTTTTACAAGAGAACAACTTACCACAACATGGACATGAACACATTTGGTAGCAAAAGCCACCAGTATCCACTTTCTTTGGCAGAGAACACAGACATCAGTATGCCTACCAAGGTTCCATTGTAGCCATATAATCCCACTGAAATGGCCTCCCTGAGGTGAAAGTGACCAATGCAGCCAATAAGAGTGAAACACAGTTAAATGAGAACAAACTGTGAAAAGTGTACATGTAAAAGCAAAAGAAAGTGTAGCCACAGGGAATATAATTGAAAGTGGGAGTGATAATGGCTTTGTGTGAGGAGGAAAGTGTGTTATTCCTTCTCCCATCAGAGATAAGAAGATGCCATCTGACCTGTTTTGTTCCAGCAAGAAGGCAGACACAGTGGAGACAAGGGTACCCAGCAGACCATTCAGAGCCCACCAAGGGTTCTGCAGTACGAGGCCGGCCACAATGAGCAGCCCACTGAGAGGGTTGTTGACAAACATGACTTGTGCCACCCCTCGAAGGATGCAGTCTAGCAGCTGGATTATCACAGCCTGTTCTGTCATAGGTGGAAGCTGGCTTCAGTTTGATTGGTGGTATGATGATCCACCATCATTCTTAATTGTTTGGGCTTAAATATCAGAATGAACCAATATAAAATATTATCCACACTGAAATCTACGTAATGACATAAGTGATATGTTAGACAGATCATCACCTACTTTTCACCCACTCTCTGCACAGTTGCATGTCCCCTGTGAAAAACCCAACAGCGCTGGTGAGGAAGGAACCAGCTCCAGCTTCTTCTTGTGAAGGCTTGTTGCTGTAGTCCATACTTGCTGTAATGGAAGTTATTCAGAAACATGCTTTTGGTAAAATTCCTGGATTATTTACATATTGCAGATTATATCAGCACACAGAGATCCTACTTGGCTCCAGACTGAAATGTTTTACAAGCTACTGGAAGGGCTACAATGAAAACCTGCACGGATTCATGGGACCTCTATGGGACTACCTTGAGACTGAATGTTTGTAAGTGACTTTTTTATGGTAATACCATCCTAAGAGCAATCAGTTTTATTGATTTCCAGTATTTTAAGTCCAGTTCATAGATTTGTTTTTCCTAAGAAACAGCCTTTACTAAGAAACTTAGTGGCCCCTGGTGCTGAAAAATGAAGCAAATGCAGAAGTGCCAAAAACTGCATGCTGAAATGCTCAAATTGAAATAGAAATAAACATTTGCAGTTCTGTGTTTGTGTCTATAGGCAGTTAAGCCCGTTGTGACAACTGTACAGGGCATTTTTTTTAAACTCACCCATTAGAATGAAATAAGGCATGCATTATAAAGGGCATGGCTGCTTTTAAAGAGCTGTCTTCTCTGTGTCACCTCCTCTGATTCAAGTCACTGACCTTGAATGAGTAAAAATGCTCTAAAAATGCCTTTAGAGAATTTTTAATGCAGTTATCTGACAAATGGCACGCTTGCTGTGTGGTTAATTGTACAAACGCCTCCCCTAAGAGTTCTATGCTCCAGTTTGGGTGGGAAAAATGTGGTATTTTATGTCAGTGTTACTTATCACTGATTATCGCTTATATTAATAAGCAAAGTTCTAGACGGATTAGTTAAAGCCATTTCCAAATGCCAAACTACTGTAGGAGGGGTTGAGCAGAGGTTTGCCATAACAACAGGTTTAGAAAAACAATCTCAGCCTCAGCCAGTTTGATACACACCTAAGCCCCATGGCTACACTGGCCACTTCATTAAGTATACATGTTTAACCTGCAAATTAACCTAATTATCTAACTAGTCAATCACATGACGGCTACCCATTGCATATAGACATGCAGACTTGGTCAAGACAGCCTGCTGAAGTGATTTAGGTGACTTTGAACAAAGCATGGTTGTTGGTGCCAGATGGACTGGTCAGTAGTAGTAGTAGTATTAGTAGCTTCAGAAACTGATGATCTACTGGGATTTTCCTACACAACCATCTCTATAGAATACAGAGAATGGTCTAGAAAAGAAAAAATACCCAGTGAGCTGCAGTTCTCTGAGTGAAAATGCCTTATCAATGCTGGGGTCAGAGGAGAATAGTCAGACTGCTTCGAGCTGATAGGAAGGTAATAATAACCACTCGCTACAACAAAGGTGTGCAGAAGAGCATCTCTGAAAGCTAAACACATTGACCCTTGAAGCAGATGGGCTACAGCAGTAGAAGACCACACTGGCTGTCACACTTGTCAGCTAGAAATATGAAACTGAGGCTACAGTTCACATGGGCTAAGCAAAACTGGACAAAAGCAGTTTGGAAGAACGTTCCCTGCTCTGAAGACTTTTGATTTCTGTTGCAACATTCAACTGGTAGGGTCAGAATTTGGTATAAACAACATGAAAGCATTTATCCATCCTGCCTTGTATGAACGGTTCAGCCTCCTGGTGGTGTAATGGTGTAGAGAATATTTACTGGGCACACTTTGGGCCTCTTAGTACGAACTAAGCACAGTTTGAACACCACAGGCTAGCCCCATATTGTTGCTGACCATGTCTATCCCTTTGTGACCATAGTGTGCCAATCTTCTGACGGCTGCTTCTAGCAGAATAACACAACATATTACAAAGCTGAAATAATCTGAACTTGGCTTCTTGAACATGATATTTAGTTCACTATATTCAAATGGCCTTTGCAGTCATCAGATCTCAAGCCAACAGAATATCTTTGAGATGTGGTGGAACAAGATATTTACATCATGGATGTGCAGCTGAAAAATCTGCAGCAACTGTGTGATGCAATCATGTCAATATGGACCAAAATCTCTGAGGAATGTATCTTGTTCAATCTATGCCACGAATAACTGAGGCAGTTCTGAAGGCAGAAGTAGATACACGTCAGTACTAGCAATGTGTAAGTAATGAAGTAGCCAGTGGGCGTATATTCCTTCTACAGTCTTTATCAGGTCTTTATACTCTGTCATCCAAACATGGTCAATTCTGGCTCCAGAAAACCAAGATTGTGAAGGGCAAACTGCTGAACTCAAAGCTTGTTTGATATCATGGCAGCTATATCCATCTTTTATTTACAGCTTATGGTCATTACTGAGTATCAGCAGCCACTTAATATTTAAGATAATGGTAACATTAGATCACCTTCTGGGATTTTTAAAGTCAGTATACAGAGTTTAGCACAGAAGAACTTTAAGGTGAATCACAGTTGAGCTGACAGAAAATCTCCAGAGAGGGGAGCTTCGCTGCTAAAAGCAACAACTTAGTGACTTGATTGATATTCATAGTTTGTATCTTTACTGAATACCTCTAGATGCACAGAGGATGAGTGCTTATACTTTGGGGATCCCCTAATCACTAAGAAATACTCTCATATATTGTGAAATAGTGTCTACATGTTATATAGATGTTAATGATTTGTGTACAATGTCTACTAACAACCTTAGTGATCCCCTGACTTTTAATGTTCAGTATGCTCAAGTCTCAAGGTGACAACAGTATTAACTCAAGGCAACCTCTGTGCAATCTCACAGACCTGCCAGTGTGGTTGAAGACTTTTGGTCTGTTTACATCATCATCTTTTTGTTTGTTGTTGTACAAAATACGAAGCCCCCTCATCACTGTATCCCCATGATATTGTGTCTGTATGTTCATTAAAAAGTTCTTCTGTGCCACAATTTAGACCTTGATGTTTTTAGATATTGTCATCCGCCCTCTGCTTTTCACAAATTACAGACAAGTCAACAGCTCCCTATACACAATATAAATCAGTGGGTTCTCCCTGAGGTAGAAATAACTCCAACAGAGACGTGTGAGCTGAAATCTAAACCTTACTGCCACTTTGCCACAGACTTTTGTCTCTTTTTTCTTTTATTTATTTATTTTGAAGGAGTGATCAAAGCAGATTTTTCCAGAGAGCTTCCCACTGTTATATCGTCAACATCCTCAGTCACAGTTCTCATCATGAAAGCCTGGGTGTGTTTATGTTCAGCGAGCACCGAACCCCTTGATCTTTCAGCTCTGCTGGTAGCTTCTTTTCTTCTCTGCTACAATAGCTTTTCTCAAACAGGCAACAAATGTGGAAACTACTGACTGCACAGTTCTGCAGTAAGTTTTGTAACTGCACAAAAAAGCTAAGCAATCAGATGAAAATGATCAATAACTTTTCTCAATAACTGTAATCAAACAAAGAATATGTCCATTGGTAATTCAGACCACAATAGTGTTATTTTGAAAACATTGTGCTGTTAGCAGATTGCATTGTTTTGATGTGTTACTTTGTGTTGCTTTCACTATTTTGAGTTTTTTGATGAGGCCTTTGGGATTTGCTTTTCCCCACAGTGCTGCAGATTACTGCTGTCTTTAAAGCTGTGGCCGTAATTGTTCACTCTTGAAAACCATTTCCAGCATTTTAAATTCCTGTCATGATAAAAATGCTTACTTCAGTGGCACCTCGTCTGGATGTGCACTCATCCAAATCAAGCTTCAAAAGTGTATCCAAACTCTGGCTCACAACAGCTCTACCTCCAGGTGAATGCAAAGTAGATCTCTGAGAATACTAGCGGCAATTTCAGCTTGTAGAGTAGATACGCATTTTTGTTAAGTTTTCTCTTCATAAGCTTCAAAGATTTGATGTGGCCTGCCTGATTAATTCATTTATAAATATTCCATTGGCGTGGTATACAGTGGGATTTTAAGAGTCTTTCATCGAATTATGGTCATGTAAAAAGTCACGTGAAGACTATATACAGTCCTGTGAAAAATTAAAGATGCCTTTACAGCTTTGAAAGAAATTAGGAGGTTAAATAGCAGCCAAGTGCTGCCAATCAAGTACTATTGATTAATGGATTGTCAGCCAGAATGACCACCTCTATAAAAGCCAGAGTTTTGGCAGTTTGCTGGTCTGAAGCATTTGTGTGTGTGTTAACACAATGCCACAATCTTCCCAGGAGTGGACATCCCAGAGAACTCACCCCAAGGTCACACTGTGAAATGCTCAGAGAAACTACAATAAATCCAGGAACTACATATGAGACTCTACACCCCTCAGTTACCATGTTATATGTTAAAGTCCATGGCAGTAAAATTACAAGGAAAGACTGTACAAGTATGGCTTGTGTGGGAGGATTGATAGGAGAAAGCCTGTCTCTCTAAAATGAACATGGCAGAAGGGCTTAGGTTTGGAAAGTTGCATGTAAACAAATCACAAGACTCTGAAACAATGACCTTTGAATGGATGAGACCAAAGTGGAGATGTTTGATTATAATGTGCAGTGCCATTTTTGGCAAAATCCAAATGCAGCATATAAGCACAAACACTTCATTCCAACGGTCAAGCACAGTGGTGGAGGGGTGGTGATTGGGGCATTTTGCAGCTACGGGATCTGACATGAACTCCTCTGTAGATCAAAGCAAGAGAGTCAAATGTGAGGCCATCTGTCTGAAAACTAAAGCCTGGTCATACAATGAGACAGTGTTCCCAAGCACACTATCAAATCTCCAACAGAAAGTCCAAAGTCCATTCCTTAATTTGATTGAAATGCTGTGGCAGGACTTAAGAGAGCTGTGCGTAAACAAATTCCTGTAAACCTTGATGGACTGAGGTCAAAATTCCTCCACAACAATTTGAGAGACTGTAGACATACAGAAAATTATTACTGCAAGTTACTGCTGCTAAAGATGGTGCTACATTTTCACATGACTGCACAGAGTCCTGTGAAAGCTTTCTTTTTCACAACTGTATAATAGTACTTTCAGCACAAATGAAGCCATACTGCATGCATCACTTCATTCAGAGTTACAGAGCTTGTCCTATAATAAAAATGAAAAGATTTTTTTTTCTTACCTTTCTGAGCTGAAGATAATTCACAGATCTTTGTCTACTAGCAAAGGTAGTGAAGGCATACATGCATGCATGACTTAAAAATTGATATAAAGGAATCTGCGTGATTCTTGATTATAAAAACCCTCATCATTGTCTCTTTTCCGGAGGACTCATGCCTGGAGCGAAGATCAAAGTCTCTATTCAGCAGCTAACTTGGGAAAAGAATGCTCATGTTAGGTAAGGATTTCCCAGTCAAGCAAAACAGGCCTTTATTTCTACAAGTACCATTGAGAGAGAAAGACTACACCAGGAGGTTGGGGCTTGTAAAAAGCAATTATTTTCATACATGCATATACAGTATGTTTCAAAGTAACCAGTGGACTACATAGTAAACATCTTTACACACTATACAGAAGAAAATGACAATATCACATATTTTTATGGATTTCAAAGCCCTTTATTTTGATCAGATTCATGTCTACAAATACATGAAATTATCAAGATCTTAAGGCTCAAATGATGGAAAGAGAAAACCATGTACAACTCAGCCATTATTCTATAGTGAGCAAGACAAGGCAATGTGATCTGAAATGTGATCTGCTCATTCTCTCCATCAAAAAAAAGTAAAAATTTAAAAGCTAATAGCTATACAAAAAATCTAATGGTTGACACAATGCAGCCTATTTATGCAGGAGACATCATGCAGGTTGATCCTAAGCAGGTTATACTGCTCTTTTTTCAGTGAACATGATTGTAATGTCAAAAAATGTTACAATATGACTGATGTGTTGTATGATTATGAAGGATTTACTATGCGAAAACATAAAGAAAAAAAATCCAAATGGTCAAATATCCACGATAAGCCACCTGGTAGACTGTATTATGTCATCTTATGGTACATTTTTTGATAAGACCTCATCTTTCAAGATAATTTGACTACTAATAAGGGACTAAAGGGAAGAAAACAAGACTGTAGGGTTGGAGGGAATAAACACTCCCACATTAGACAAAAGTCTTCAACTTTCTAAATATAGAGTACCCGCTGGATTTAAAAACAGAACTTTGGATAAAATATTGATAAATGATGTTTCTTTCTATATAGCAGCCCAAATGCATAAAATGCACATTATCACCCATCATCAGCAGGGATTTATCATCACGTTTTCTGCTTTAATGAAGAGGAGACTGTGGTAAAAAGGGTTATACTTTTGAAAATCCTCCAATATTGGAACAAGGGGCCAGAAAACAAATGTGCCTTTGTCAAGTGTGCTACCATGCATGACTTCTAAAGGTGTCAAGTTTACATCATAGTCATAAAATAAAGCATAAGTGTAGGTGTGCCGAATGTGGCTAACGCAGGTTAGTGAGTCCTCACAAATCTGCCTTATTGAAATTCAATTTTACTTGTACTTTTGCTCCCTAGGCTTATTTTCTTCCACTCTAGTATTAGGTGGAACAATTCATACTTTTATTAAAGAACCCTTTCTTGAGATTCTTTTGTCCTTACGTCCTGTTGCATTGTGTTTGGTAAAATCTGTTGTAACTTCCAAAATTTAGCCCTACAAGCTAGTGGCTTTAAGAGATAATTAAACAGAAAGTGAGAGAGCACATTTAGAGGAAAGGAATCTGCATGATGACATGCACATACAGTACATGGATTGTGGTCATGTCGGCACAGAAGCTGTAAACATCAAAACACAGACACGCACATGTGCACACACCTACACGCCCCCCACGCGCACACACACACACACACACACACACACACACACACACACACACACACATACACACACACATTCTTTGTAGATCTGGAGTGGTATTTTTTTGTTGAATTTAGAGTGAGTCAACGCCGTGCTGAGTGCTGAACTCCTGGAAATCCTCTGGGATGGTGTCTGTGAAAGTGACAAGTTAGGCATTATGAGACAAGCTCAAAATCTCATGTACAGCAAGGTCAAACTAATTCTCTTTATAGCTGTAGGCTTTGCGCAACAATATGTCCCAGACACAAGTCTTAGAGGTCATGCAGGAAGAGGCTGTATGTAATGTTAAGACTGCTAATTTGAGGCTGGTCTTTGGTAGAATGCTGATAAAATGATCATTGTGTTAGCACAGTAATATCTACCAATTAGCACTAAACACAAAGTAGAGATGAAGCTATTGGAAAATGAAAGTATTCTAGCATTTTTGTCCCATTAGGAGACAAAAAAAATTGTCAGTAGTTTTGTTTTCTTACCATTGCAGCGATATTTCAGATTAGACCAGATGATGTTTTCTTGCGAGAAACAGAACACACCAAGTCGTCCACCTCTCATGGTCGTGTCAATGGTCACACCGGAGTCTGCAACCAGCTCAGTTCCTTCATAAAAGCGAGCTCTAAACAAAGCATAAGAATGGATATGGACCACCTCTGTTTTAGGTTTCTTGCTTATAGTTTGATAGAAACACTGAAATTTTTCTCATAATTATATTCGCTGGCCACATTATTAGGTTCAACTTCTCATTAACAGAGTTATTATAGTTTTGTATTTTTTTAATTCGTTTTTATTTTTACTTTGCTTTGAGTTTGTTTTCAATTCAGTTTCAGTTAGTTTCTAGAGTGGGTTTGCTCATTTCAGTTTAGTTTATATTGAGTGAAAATGTTTAGTTTTAGTTTAGTTTTTATTAGTTTCAGTGTTAGTTTCAGTTTTCTTAATTATTATAATATGGATGGTATTTGTCAGGGGAAGATTTAAGATGTTTAGCTCAGAAATTACAATAAAATAAGTTTTAGTTAACTATAATAACCTTGGCTCTCATCTGTCCAAAGCACATTGTTCTAGAAGTCTTATCATTTCTTCAGAAGCGTCTTTGCAAACCTAAGCCGTGCTACCATGCTCTTTTTAGAGAGAAGATGATTTCCCCTGGCAATCCTTCCAAACAAGCATTACTTGGTCTGTCTTTTTGGCTGTTATTTATCATTTTCTTATCTTATCTTCTTAATTCCCATGGAAGCAGTAAGGGAGTACTTAGTTTTTCACACACTGCATAGAGTCCTGTGAAAACTTCCTTCTTCACATGGCTGTATGTTCCGTTCCCATTTTCCAGTAAAAGCAGGCAGCTGCTCTTAGCAAAACTAATGTAAAAATCCCACTGCACAGCACGAAACAGCAGCAGACACAGTAGGCAACCAGCTGGGCAGCATAGATTTTTTAGCAGATGTGGCGTCAGAGCTTTCCTGCAGGAGTTGGTAAACATCAAAAACAGACCTAAATGAGTGTAAATATTAGTATATTTTTTTTGCTACCCAGCTTTTTCCCCTCCAATGCTTTATCTCTGTACACATCTAACCACAGACACAGAGTTTATGTGAGTGGACTGAATCTTTGATAATCTAATAAACTAGCTGAACATAATTTTGAAGTACTACATTGATTTGGTTTGCATAAGAGACTTTGGGAAAGAAATGAAAGATGTAATACTACACATACAGTACGTAGTGGCTTATTTGTCCACTAGGCCATAATTGCTTTGCCTGAATACCATCTAACTCAATTTGCAAGGTTATTATAGTTAACCAAGCAAAACTGGAAACTCAGGCTATGTGTTAAATTTTAGATGACTGAAATAAAAACAAAAATGAGACAAAACTAATTGAAACAATACTTAGTACTCACAGAATTAACTAAAATACAAATATATATACAGGAAACTCTCTTAAGTTTTAGTCTTAGTTAATTTGATCAAATTTGTCAACACAATGAACCTGTGGGGTTGTTGGTGATGTTTCTATTGAGAGTGAGTCCACTACTTCCATAAAGTGTTGTGGTTTTATTGTAATATCTATTCTGAATTTTTCTGTTCCAAATTTTGCCTTTGACAAAGGGTACCATTTTAAAACAATTAAACAGACCAAAACTAACACTTAAAGTAACAAACACTAAACTCAAACTAAACATTTTCAAGCAATCACTGTAGTCAATTACAAATCTCACTAACCTCATCTTGCTGTTGCTCCATTTTTTATTCTGAACATTTTTTTTAAGAGTCAGGCCTCAGTTTGATTTACCACAAGTAGATCTATGTTGTTTTGGCTTAATGTCTCAGTTTCAGCAGCAGAGCCCCGCTTGCTAGTAGGAGAGCTAAGAGAGTGAAAAGGAAGCTCGTAGGAAAGTGACAGCAGTTTGGGAAGCATTTCGTGCCTGCTCAGCCAATAGCAATGGTTGGCAAGAATTCACAAAAATGATACTTTTCCTGTTGGCTTCTGTCTTTCTCTTGTTGTCCCTTTGTTTGTTGTAACACTTACTGGAAATCATTTATTGCATTATTACGTAACATACTGTGTTGGTGTCAGCTTGATTAATATTATTACATATCACTGATCTCTTGTCAGTTACACTACACATGCACATTCAACGTTTCTGTAAGTGCAGGGAAAGGAATAACTGCATGATAATAGATGGCAGCAGAAGACTAATGACTGCCACACTGCGCTGAAATAAGAGTAGTGAAAAAAATATGAATCATCTGATTCACATTTAGTTTGGTCCTGTTGTCATTTATTATTTTAATAACAAATACATATTCAGCAAATAGGTATTTATGCATGTATTTATATGTCACTTTTTAAATGTTGGCATGCACTTAGAAAAATGGTTCCCAGTCTCTTCCTCAGAGTGGATCTTCTTCTTCTTCCTGCTTCTCCCCTTAGGGGTTGCCACAGCAAATCATCTGCCTCCATCTTATCCTATCCCTTGCATCCTCTTCCTTCACACCAACCATCTTCATGTCCTCCTTCACTATATCCATGAACCTTCCCTGTGGTCTTCCTCCCCTTCTCCTCCTGCCTGGTAGCTCCATCTTCAACATCCTTTGTCCAGTATATCCACTATCCCTCCTCTGCACATGTTCAAAACGTCTCAGTCTTGCCTCTCTGACTTTGTCTCCAAACTTCTCAATTTACGCTGTCCCTCTGATGTACTCATTTCTAATCCTGTTCATCCTGGTCACTCCCAGTGAAAATCTCAACATCTTCAATTCTTCCTCTTCATTCTTGCTGCTATCGTTCTGTCTCAAAGCACCCCTAACACTCATCTCCACCCACTCCACCCTGCCTGCATTCTCCTCTTCCTCAAAGGGAAAACGGCTTATTAATTTAACACTGGTATAGTATATGGGTATCAACAAAAAAACCTGAAAGGCCATGATCTCTGGGATTTGTGTAGGTAGAGTTTAGCATTCTGGTTTAAGTTGTGATTGTTTTGTGGTTTCTTCATCTATACAGTAGTTTTGTTTATAGTTAGGTTTTGATATTTAGTCATTCTTTGATGCATTTTAAGCCTTTGGTTATTGTTATTTATGGAGTTTATTTATTTCGCTCAGCGTTTCCTATGTCATTCTTCTGTCAGTTTCATGTTTTTGTATTTCAATTACATATTAGCCACCTCTTGTTTTACTTTGTAGTTATGTCTTGTTCACAAATGGTAAGTGGAAGTTTTTTATGCAAAACCCATTTCTAAAAAAATTGGGATATTTTCTAAAATGAACTAAAAACAAAAACCTGTAATGTGTTAACTGACCCAAACCTTCATTTAACTGACAAAAGTACAAAGAAAAGGTTTTCAGTAGTTTCACTGATTATGTTTTGAAAATATACAAAAAAACTAGAATTTGATGGCTGCAAATCTGTCTGTCCTTCAGCTGCTCCCTTATACTTCCCCCAAGGCGTCCCTATAGCAGATTAATCCTCACTGGTAATTCGGCGAAGGTTTAACACCGGATGCCCTTTCTGACACGATCCTCCATGGTGGGAGGGGCTTGTGTGATCCAGAGACCTTTTACTTGTAAGGTGAATGTGTAAACCAATAGTGCCAATTCACAACAAAAGTTGCCCCGAGGCGCTTCACACTGTAGGGTAAAGATACTACAGTGTTAAAGAGAAAATCCCAGCAATCCGATGATCCCCTATGAGCAAGCACTCGGCGACCGTAGGAAGGAAAAACTCCTTTTTAACAGGAAGAAACCTCCGGCAGAATCAGGCTCAGGGAGGGACAGCCATCTGCCTCGGCCGGTTGGGGGTGAGGGGACAGAAAAGACAGACACAATTTGGGGACACAATTTGTTGGCTGCAACACATTCAACAAATGTTGGGACACAGTGTTAATAATAAGCCTGAGAAGTGAACAGAATATTCCAGTAACACCAGTTTGGAAGACTCAGCATTCAGCAGGCTAAGTGGGAGAAGGTGAGGTATCATGATTGAGTATAAAAGTAGTATCAATCAAAAGCTCAGTCTTTGCAAAGTAGCTCATCCTTTTGTGCCAAAATGTAAGAGAAAATTCTTCCAAAAGGAACATTTCTTGGTGCAAAGTTGCAGATTTTGGATCTTTCAAAATCTACAGTGCATGTACCTTCAGCTGCTCTCTTGTATTCTCCCCAAGGAGTCACCACAGTGGAATAATCCGCATTGGTAATTTAACAGAGCTTTTGTGCCAGATGCCCTTCCAGATGCAACCCTCCATGGTGTGAGGCGCTTGTGCCCCCAACTGGAATTGAACCAGGGCAGATGTGTAAATCAGTACACTATGGGGGACCTTTCAACATCTACAGTGCATAACATATTGAAATGAATAAGAGAATTTGGGGGCATCTCAGTGCATAAACGGCAAGGTTAGAAACAGCTGTTGAATGTGTGTGATCTTCAAGCCCTCAGGCTACACTGTCTAAGAAACCTTGATGCTACTGTGACAAATATAGCCACCTTGGGATTACTTCAGAAGAACTGTGTTCACTTAACACAGTCTGTTGCTGCATCTAGAAATGCAACTTGAAATAATTATGCAAGGAGGAAGTCATACATCAGCTCTATGCAGAAACACCACTTCTCAGGGTTCTCAGGGTCTGAGCTTGTCTAAGATCAACTGAAAGACTGTGGAACTGTATGCTGTGGTCAGAGCAGTCCACATTTTAGCTCGCTTTTAAAAAAATACCCCAAAAAACAAAAAACAAAACAAACAAACAAAAAAACCCCCACTGAATTATCTGTGCCAAAAATTAAAATGACCATCCAGATTGTTGTCTGGGAAAGGTGCAAAAGTCAGCATTTGTGATGGTATAGGTTGCATCAATGTCCATGGCGTGGCTGAGCTGCATGTATGTGAAGGTACCATTAACTTCGAGGCATATATTAGGATTTTAGAAAGGGAGATTCATGGAGATTAATTTTGATTATTATAATTATTTAACTATAATAAAAGGTAATAGTTGTGGACATTTGAGTTTGTGAGCCTACAAGCACGTACAAGTTTAAATAGAGCTTAACAATAAACATACTACTGGCCTGTTTGACATGTGATCAACATGAACTCATCTTCTCTTCCTCAGCTGCAATAACAATCCTAATAGAATTTGTATGAGAACCAGCATGTGCCATGCGTGTACGTGCGTTCATCCACATGCTGACAAAGCATTGTGAATGTGGTGGGACTTCATGTTTTGATGTTTTTTTTTTAAACTTTGTGGTCAGAGTAACAAGGGAGAAGAAGGTATGCTTCTGTGGCTTTGATGAGAAACAGCTGACTTCTTGCAATAACTATGCGCCATTATTCCTGTTTTAAAGGCCACTCCCTAAATTAAAGAAGGGCATGAACCAATCAAGCTTGCAATGATTAATCACCATCTTCATTATAAATGATGTTTTTTAGAAGTAATACTAGGATTTGTCTAATAGTATAAGGGCCTACTTTCATCCATGTTAGTGTACATGTCAGTATTGGGTTGTCGAGCTGTGTTAGAGCTGAGATTTCTGATAAAGACCTTGGCAACATGGCTGTACCCTGCAAAGAGATAAAGACAGTTTTGTCTTTCATCTTTTATTAACATTGCATCACCCTAATGTGGCACATTTGTCAGTGTCAGAAGCTTCTGCTGTTTTGCTGCAGGTTTGGCCAAACTACTGGAGGACTCTTATTGTTTTGTAAAACCTCAACTTATCAGCTGGGTGGAGTCTCATCAGCTGCAAATCTGTGGGCCCTGATGGTGTGAGCCCCAGGACCCTCAAAGCTTTTGCCCCCCCAGCTTTGTGGGATACTGCATCAACTTTTCCACCTGAGCCTTAGTTAAAAAAGGTCTCAGTGCTGTGGAGGAGGTCATGCAACATGCCTGTGCCAAAGACATTACTTCCCAGTGACTACAGACCCGTGGCACTGACTTCACATATCATGAAGACAATGGAGCTACTTGTCCTGGACCAACTTCAGCCTATGGTCAGTCCCCTGATGGACCCACTTCAGTTTCCCTACCAGCCCCAAATTATAGTTGAGGGCAACTTTATTTACCTGCTCAACCACATCTACACTCACCTGGACAAGCCACTGAGCACTGTGAGGGTCAGGCTTGTGGACTTCTCCAGTGTGTTCAGCACCACCAGGCTGACACTATTGGGTGAGAAGCTGACAGTGATGCAGGTGGATGCCTCCATTGTGACCTGGATTGTTGACTACCTGACTGGCAGACCATAGTATGTGCGTCTGCAGCACTGTATGTCGTACAGTGTGGTTAGTAGCACCAGAGCCCTGCAGGGGACTGTTCTTTCTCCCTTTCACTTAACACTCTACACCACAGATTTTACCTCCACAGAGACTTGCCACCTTCAGGAGCTTTCTGATGACTCTACAGTAGTGGGATGTTTCAGAGAGGGTGATGAGGAAGAATACAGGACTGTGGTGGGCAACTTTTTCATGCAGTGTAAACAAAACCACCTGCAGCTTAAGGTGACAAAGACTAAAGAACTGGTTATGGACACGAGGAGGACCAAACCACCAGTGACCGCTGTTTCCATCCATGGGGTCTGTGTGGAGATAGTGGAGGACCTCAAATACCTTGGTGTTCACATTGACAATAAACCAGACTCCATTAGACAAAAAGAAGTCATCTACAAGAAGGGTCAGAGCTGCATCTACTTTTTGAGACCACTTAGGTCCATCAATATCTGTCTGATGATGCTCAGGATGTTTTACGATTCTGTGGTAGCCAGTGCCATCCTTCATGTTGTCATGTGTTGGGGCAGCAGACTGAGAGTAGCAGACACAAACAGACTCAACAAACTGATCTGCAAGGCCAGCTGTGGGCGTGGAACGTGACTCTCTGATGGATGTGTCAGAAAGGAGGATGCTGTCCAAGTTAAAAGCAATATTGGACAATCCTTCACACCCTTTCCATGACGTGCTGAACAGACACAGTAGCACGTTCACCATGATGCACCACAGAACACAACAGGAAATCATTCCTACCTGTGACCATCAGACTCTGCAGCTCCTCCCTTTAGTACACTGGCTGTTTTATCTGTGGACATATCTTGTATATAGTTCCTGAAATTAAAATTTATGGGACAATTGCACTTTTACATGTAGGTTTATACAGTTTATACAGTTTCATCTTCTGTTTACGTGATGTTGCACTTTTTTCATGTAGGTCTATATATTTTTATTTTCCTTTTTTCTGTCATATTTATATTATCTATACTGTTTTACAGGTCTAACTTTGAGTGTTTATGTGACACTGCACTTTTCAGATATAGTTTTTTCATTTAAAAATGTTGTGTGGTGCTCTCTCTTTGTCTTTCCCTCTTCTTTCTCTCTCTCTCTGTCTCTCTCTCACTCTCTCTCTCTCTCTCTCTCTCTCTCTCACACACACACACACACACACACACACACACACACACGCACACACATGCACACAGCTTTTACAGCCTCCCACCATTTGAGTCTCTTGGTGTGTTTTTGTGCTAGTTTGAGCTGGTGTGGATATGGGTTTGAATGTATGTGTGTGTTGCCATGCACTTTGTCTCCTACCCTGGAGTGAGGTTTATTTCTGAGGTGATGTATGATGGTATGCTCCCACAGGACAGTTGTACTGTCAAAACAAATAACTCTGTGGGTGTGTGTTTATGCACGTGGCTGGTTTATTTTTTTTATGCATCTATGGTATTGGTGCTTACAGTGCAAGATGTGGCTGTGGATAGATTGCTTTGTTTGTATGACTCTGCAAACTGAAAAATTCCTGAAGTACTTTGATGAGTCCAGCTGTAACAGTGTAGATCTTTTCAACAGCAAAAAGATTCAGGCCGCAGCTACAGTAAATTACTGTCACAAGTCACAAAAGATAGCCTAGCTGCTATTATATGTACAAATGTTCAGTATGTGACACCACATTTTTCACCAGTATCCATAACCTTCTTAGACAAATAAGTGAGTAAGAGCCCTAAACCATAACCTACAAAAGAACAATTGGAGAGTAACCATTGTTGGACCCAAACCAGCACTAATAAGAGATCAATCCCACATACACTATATGGATAAAAGTATTCGGACACACCTCTTAATTACTGAATTCAGGTGTTTTATTCAGTCCCATAGCCACGGGCATATAATCTATAATCTATAATATGTAATATAATGTATAGTACCTAGCTCTGCAGTCTGTCTTTACAACATTTGCAAAAGTTTGGGTCATTCTAAAGAGCCATTTTGGGAAATTTCTTCCCTCCTTGATATTCCATGATCAACTGTAAGTGGCATTATTACAAAGTGGAAACATATACTTTAGGAACCACAGCAACTCAGCCATGAAGTGGCAGACTAGATAAAGTTACCAATGCTCTGGTGACTCAGTAACTGCAGAGTTTCAAACTCTGGTATCTCTGGTATTAACATCAGCATAAAAACTGCGCTCCGGGAGTTTCATTGGCTGAGCATGCAAGCACAATGTCAAGCGCTGAATGGAGTTGCGTAAAGCATGCCAGTGCTATACTCAGGACCAGTGACAATGTGTTTAATGGAGTGATGAATCACACTTATCTATGTGGCAGTCTGATAGAAATGTCTGGGTTTGCTGAACACCAGAAGAACATTATCTGCCTCAAGGCACTGTACCTGTTGTAAAGTTTGGTGGAGGAGGGATAATAATATGAGGATGCTTTCTGAGGTTGGCCTGAGCGTCTCAGTTCCAGTGAATTGAAATCTTAATATTTCAGCTTACCAAGACAATTTGGGAAAACTGTATCTCTCAGCATGACTCCAGTGCATAAAGCAAGACATTGTTGGATGACTTTGATGTGGAAGAACTTCACTGGGCAACACAGAGCCCTGATCTCAACCCCATTCAACACCTCTGGGATAAACTAGAATGGAGATTGTGAGCCAGGCCCTCTCATCCGCATAAATGCCTGACCTCACACACTATTCTTAATGCATTGGCAAAAATTCCCACAGACACACTCCAAAATCCTGTAGAAAACCTTCCCAAAAGACTGAAAGCTGTTATAGCTGCAAAGGGGGAATTTATAATAGGATATTATAAAAGCTCCTGCAGGCATAATGTGCAGTGTATGTACATATGGTATATGTTAATTTATAATAATATTAAATTAGAATTAAACCTGATTCCTTGATGTGTTGATCCCTCTGAGAAATACCACTCAACTATTGATGGCCCTTTATCCCAGGGGAGTCAAAAATTATTTAATCTCATTTAAATCAGCGCATTTGCTCACATAGAATGACCTAGAATGTCTCAAATTATCATGATTTTGCAACATTTTTATTTTAATATGCTTTTGCTGGCTAATACTTTTGTAATGTTATGGTGTCATTTTTGAGGAAGTGGCTTATTCTGTGGGGGGCAGGTGCAGGGCAATGGATCAAGTCTGAGGTCTAAATTCATTGTGGCAGTTGTGACGTTGCTCTGACGTGAATTATGTGTTTATGTATGTCAGTGCCTGAAGGTGAATTGATTTTGTGCATCCATGACTATTCCCTGGGCACTGACAATCACTGACAAGTTTCATGGTTTTACAAGCCTCTGTATATGTGTTAATAGCCATTCCAAAGCTAAGCCAACAATCAGTTTTATTAACTCAATCAATTGTTGTTGTTATTGAAAACAGACAGAGGGAGAAAGTGCGCTCTTTCTATTCAGCCCTTCATGCATTTACTTTCAATTACTATTGTATTCCATCCATAAAGCTCTCTTAAATTCTCAGTCACTCTATTTTTCCCATTAACCAAACATATTTTCTGTCACTTCTGTAAACCTTTTATTTGTAGAACTGGAAGCTCCATACCACTGGTTAGGGTCCCTGTTCAAAGAAAGAAAATATGGCTTTGATGCAATGAAAAGATTTTCAGAAACAGTTTTCCAAGTTTTGGGTTTGGTAGCCTGAATGCCATTGTATGTTGAAGGCATTTTAGTTTCATAGTGTCCCCTGAAATGTTGGCACAGAAATAATTTAATGCAGTTTTAATCATATTTCATTGAAACTGACCTCAGCCACTGAAGCCTAATGCTATTTTCATATGACCACTGAAAGATGGTGATAGCCTTCGGTGCAGTTTTTACTGTTTTTATTTAACCTAATACTCCTAGACATGAATGCAGTTCTATAATTTAAAGCACACAGCTTTAAAATTTGTTTAAAAAAGAATGAATTGAATAGTTTTAATTTTAATTAATTGTGAATAAACCTGTTCTGAGGCAGTGTTTAAACACAGTATTAAACAGAAAGACAACAGCACAAAATGCTGCCAGAATAGTTCAAATTTATTTCATTTATTCTGATGAGTAGCAGAAGTAAGAATTCATGTCTGACACTTCATTTGAATAGATGATAGAATAGAGCTCCACAGACACTCACAGCAATGTGTTAGGGGGCCAGGGATAAGAGGAAGTATACCTCTGGTGGCCAGATTAAAAAAAATAAATAAATTAATTAAAAAAGGCAGAGTTTGTTTTTTGTGGGGCGATGAGGGACACAATAAAAATGCTAAAGGCAGACAGAAGTTTGGTATCAAACTGAAGTTAGATATATGGACAACTGTGTTTTGGATCATTGTCTTTCTGCATAACAAGTTCCTTCCAATTAGTGTGGATGCATGCACTTTTTCAGACAATATGTTTTTGTAGACTTCTGTGTTCATTCTGCTATGACCATAATGAGTTGCATCATCAATAAAAATGACTGAGTCTGTTCCAGAAGCAGCCATGACAGCCCAGGCCATGACAACAACATTTAGGATCATAAGCAGATCTTTTCATTCTCCATACTGTGGCCTTTCCATTACTTTGGTAGAAGTTAACTATATTATTTTGTTATTATCTTATATATCTGATTAGGTTATCAAATCTCATCAGTCCATAAACCTTTGCTCCAGAACTGTTGTGGCTAATTTCTGTGCATTTTTTGCAAATTCCAATCAAGCTTTATATATCCTAGGGTTGTCCGAACTCTCACTTTCATCATGGCCACACAAAACCATCTCAAAGGGTCCACAGACAGATAAAACCAAGATTAACTTGTACCAGGATAATGGAAAAAGAAAAACATGGAGAAGGAAAGGGACAGCTCATGATCATATAATCCTTGATGAATATTTAGTTGTTTCTAAATAATTTTAGCAGTCAATACAACATATATATCGTGTTCACCGTACCTTCAAGCTGTATCTTCCTTCGGAGGTGTTCAGATGTAAAATGAAGGCAGTGGATTAGAAGTTAGAGAGTAAATATTGAAGACGGGTGGTACAAGTGGCCAACCAGAGGAGTTGGCAGAATTTGTCTCTTTAGACAAAGCCAGAGTAGAAATTAAATCTTTTACAAAACTAACTCTTTGTAAATAAGCAAAGCAGAAATCTCAGAATGAGGAACTATTCCTTTAACATTTGCTGCATAGAATGAAATCAAACAGAATAGGCATCAGTGTGGATTTAGGATCGGTTGTCATCCCTTTCAGGAGCAAGTGCACTAATTACATGGTATTTGCACTAATACTCTGGGTTACTGAGATTTAATGTATTTCTATGCTGTACCTACAACAGCTATCATATTAACTCACTGAGTAATCCTAGTTGGGTGGCTCAGGAGGATTAAATGGAAAACAGAAATCACACACCAGTGCTTCAGATTCAATAATACACATATACATGCATCTAATCTAGAGTTTTAGTGGAAATAAAAATGACATACAGAACATTTTGTACTTAAAATATGACTGGAGAAAAAAGTAAAAACATTTTTTGAGATAAAGTCAACGAGTCTCCCCCTTTTTTAATTATCTTAGTTTACTTTAAAAGTCTGAAATTGCCAGGTGCTTCTTTATGGTGTGTATTATTTTAAAAATGTATTTATTTATTTATTTTTCATTTACAGAAGCATATGGTTATAATAGTACATGTAGTCCTTTTGTTTCAACTACATCTCCTGGATGGATGCCTGGCACAACAACCAACTGTCACCTCTGGTTCCAAGAAGCTGTCTTAAACAGTCAGGTGGCAGCTCAGGAGACAGAGAAAACATTTAGCAAAGACTAAACTAGGAGAGGGCAAAGCACAGGGAGACACTGCGAGACACACAAAATAAATGTTACCTGTGTCTCTAGGTTAGCCTGTCCCAAGTATACACTACCTCTTGTCCATTGTCAAACTGGATAGACTCGCTGTGACTCTAAACTGGACAAGCGATGGATACTTAGATACTTGTACTTGACAGGGTATACCAGCACAGCTATACAGTAAATACATGCAAGCCAATGTATGAAATTTATTAAATCACAAATCATTTGATTGACACTGGATGAATGCTGGCCAACTTAAATCCATGATAGTTCTAGTGAGGTGTTAAAAGGATAATCCCTTGACCTGCACATCACTGTGTAGCTGTAAGTGTGATTCAGAGATTCTTTATTGTCATCAGCATTTACACGAGATTGGAGCAAAATTAGTTACCGAGACCCCAGTGAACAGCCGATAACAGTAGTAAAATAAATAAAATGAGATAAGTGATTTAAAAAACGCACAATGCAAAACAGAGCAATTAAAATCTATATACAAACTAAACAGCAGCAGAGTAATGTGCAAAAGATTTTGGTTAAGTGCAAGTGTGCAGTGAGGTAGTTGATTGTCCATGTCGATATTAAAGCAACCTACAGACCAGCACCACCATTCAACAGCCTCACAGCTGTTGGAAAGAAGCTGTTCCTAAGTCTGGTGGTCCTGCTCTGGATGCTCTGCAGCCTCTTCCCCAAAGGAAGAGGGATGAAAAGTGCATGTGCAGGGTGGGTGGGGTCTTTCATGATGCAGCGGGCCCTCTTTCTACATCTTTTTTTTGCCAATATATTTATTGTCTTTTTCAAAATTATTTCACAAACACATAACATAGACACATACATACACATACACAGACTGCATACCCTTGCATCATAAAAAAATAAAATAAAATAAATGAATAAAAACAAATTAAGAAAAAACAAAAAAATTAAATAAATAAGAATAATAAATACATTAAAAAACAATAAAAAATAATTTAAAAATAAATTTAAAAAAGGGAAAAGAAAAAACAAAAAACAGAAAAAAAAAGAAAGAAAAGTTTGGGGAAGGGGGGAGGAAGAAAGAAAATGGGGGCTACATTTTACAATGTTCATAAATCATTTCATAAAAATCTAACACTTTCATTTGTCATCATATTTATATATGGTTCCCAGAGTTTATCAAAGTCT